>CAUYQG010016322.1:0-21955 GCA_963574415.1 Tarsius wallacei
ACTCTGTCACCCAGACTGGAGTGCAGTGGCCGCTCCCAGCCACCGCCGCCTCGACCTGCTGAGCTCCGGCGATCCTTCCACCTCAGCCTTCCAAGTAGCTGGAACTACAGGCGCGCACTACCACGCCCGGCTAATTTTTGATTTATTGTAGAGATGAGGTCTCGCTAAGTTGCCCAGGCGGGTCTTGAACCTGCGGGCTCAGGCAATCCACTCATCTCAGCCTCCCAAAGCGCAGGATTACAGGCTGAGCCACAGAGCCCAGCTTGGTTAGAATCTCTAAACTATGTTGAATAGCGGTGGTTAAGGTGGGCATCCTTGTCTTGTTTCTGTTATCAGTGAAAGCTTTCTTTCAGTCTTTCACCATTATGGTGTTGGCTGTGTTTTCCCATAAATGCCCTTTTTATGTTAAGGAAGTGTTCTTCTCTTCCTAGTTGACTGACTTTTAATAATAAAAGGATTTTAAATGCCTTTTCTGCACCTATTGAGATAATCATGTTATTTTTCCGTTTGTCTCATTAATGTATTACATTGACTTTCTTATGCTGAACTACCCTTGCATTGCTGGGGGTAGTGTCAAGTCATTTTAATTTTAGTAATTCTAGTGTGTGTAGTGGTAGCGCATTGTTTTAGTATGCATTTTTATTTATGACTAATAATATTCAGTGTTTTTTTATGTGCTCATTAGTCACTTGTATATTTTCCTTAGTAAAGTGTTCAAAGTTTTAAAATTGGGTTGTTGTAATACAAATTGTATGAGATTATACAGTCTGGATAACAAAATTTGATTGGGTCAGTGTACTGTAAGTATTTTCTCCCAATCTTGGTTTGTCTTTTCATTTTCCTAATCATGTTATTTGTAAAGTCCATGGTTTGTGTTCTAGGAAATATTTGCTTATTCAAAGGTTACAAAGAGTTTCTCAGCAGGGCTCGGTGGCTCAGCCTGTAATCCCTCGCCTGGGGAGGCTGAGGTGAGTGGATTGCCTGAGCCCGCGAGTTCGAGACCTGCCTGGGCAACTTGGTGAGACCTCATCTCTACAATAAATCAAAAAAAAATTAGTTGGGCGTGGTAGCACGCGCCTGTAGTTCCAGCTACTTGGAAGGCTGAGGCGGAAGGATCTCCGGAGCCCAGCAGGTCGAGGCTGCGGTGGCTGGGAGCGGCCACTGCACTCCAGTCTGGGCGACAGAGTGAGACTCCGACTCAAAAAAAAAAAAAGAGTTTCTCCTATGTTTTCTCCTACCTGTTTTATACTTTTAGAATCATTTATTGCAAGTTAATTTTTTTGTGTCATGTGAGGTAGAAGTCTATGTTCATTTTTACCCCCAATTGTATATGTAGTTGTTTCAGCATTATTTGTTGAATACTGAATTACCTTGTTATCTTTGTGGATTACTTGGACATATGCATGCAGGTCTATTTCTGGCCTATCTTTTCCAACACCGCAGTCTGATTATCTGGATTGTCTTAAAATCAGGAAGTATAAGTCCTCCAGTTTTGTTCTAACAATTTCATTGGCTAACTTGTAGGTCACTTGTATCTCCACACAAAATTTTAAATTAATGTGTTAAAAAAATTTTTTTTTGAAACAGGGTCACACTATGTTGTGCAGGTTGGTTTCAAACTCCTCCTGGTGGGCACAAGTGATTTTCCTGTCTCACCCTCCCCATGCAGCTGGGATTACAGAACCTCTTAATTTCTTTAAAATTACTGCTATCTTGACTGCAATTGCGTCAGATCTATGTACCAATTTGGGAGAACTGACATCTTTTTTTTTTTCTTTTTTTGAGTTGGAGTCTCACTCTGTCACCCAGGCTGGAGTGCAGTGTCCCGGTCATGGCCATTTCGGTGTTGACCTGATGGGCTCAGGTGATCCTTCCACCTCAGCCTTCCAAGTAGCTGGAACTATAGGCGCACGCTACCATGACCAGCTGATTTTTTTGATTTATTGTAGAGACGAGGTCTCACCATATTGCCCAGGCTGGTCTCGAATCCGCAGGCCCAGGCAATCCTCTTGCCTTGGCTTCTCAAAGTGCTGGGATTATAGGCTTGAACCACCGTGCCCGGCTGAAAACTGACATCTTGGCAATATTGAGTTTTCCAATCCATGAACAAAATATAACACCATTTATTTAGGTCTCCTTTTCTTTCAGAAATGTTTTACAGATTTAGTGTAGAGGTTTTACATATATATTGTTAAATTTGTAAATATTTTGTGTTTTTGATGCTACCACAAATAAAATGAATTTTGTATTTATTTGTTTATAATTTACAAATTCATTTTACAGCTTTCCATTGTTAGTATGTAAAAATGCTATTTTTAAAAATATTGATCTTGTGTCCTGTGACCTTGCTAAACTCACTTATTCTAGTAACATTTGGTAGATTCTTTAGGAGTCTCTTTATAAACAATCATATCATTTGCAAAAAGGTTTATTTTTTCTTGAGAATAGGGATGGCTTTTATTTCTTTTTATTGCTATACGTTCTAGTAAAATGTTGGACAGAAGTGTCCTTGCCTTGTTCTTGATCTTAGGAAGAAAAAGGATTTGGTTTTCTCCCCAATAAGTATTTAATATTAGGTTGGTTTTTTCGTAAATGCCCTTTGTCAAGTTGAAGGTCACTTCTAGCTCTAGTTGGCTGAGTTTTTATCATGAATGATGTATGAATTTAATGCACTTATTTATATAATCATACGGTTTTTATTTTTTAGTTTGTTAAAATGGTGAATCACATTGAGTAATTTTTGAATATTAAACCAACATTGTATTTCTGGGAAAAATCTCATTTGGTCATGACAATGCATTATCTTTTTTATATATTTTTAGATCTGATCTACTATCTTGTTAAGGAATTTTTGTGTCTAAATTCATAAATGATATTGGTCTTAGTTTTCGTATTGTCTTTGCCTGATTTTGGTTTCAAAGATATACTGGTCTCATAAAATGAATTGGCAAGTGTTCTCTCCCTCTTTCTAAAATAGTAGTTTGTAAGATGAGTATTATTTCTTAATGAATTTATAGAATTTAGGGGTGAAGTCATCTGAGAATGAAGTTTTCTTTGTGAGGAGGTTTTCAATTCTGGGTAATTTTGACTTTCAATTTTGAGAAAGTCTCTTGCAGAGATTTCCACTGCTGGAAAACCTGTCAGCTACTAATGCCACAAGTGCTAACAAAAAGTGAAAAGTAATAATTACTAGATAATAATTACTAGACCTTTGGTTGTGAGAAAAGATTCCTGCCAAGATTTCTGTCAAGTTGCTATGCAGGTGGCCTAGATAAAACTTTAGTTTCATTCCTAATAGTGCATGACGACACATGGTAGGAAAGAATGAGCTCGTCTCCACCCCCGGGAGTAGCAAGTTCCCTGGTTTTTTCATTTGTATTCCCTCTTCACAAATACATTTTCCACACCAGATTCTTTACACTGGTCCCATTTCTTGTTTTTGGAGCCCCAGCACCCAGCTCAGTGCTGGGCACACTCAGACAGTTAAACGTTTGTGAAGTAAAGACAGTGATAAACACTGTTGCTCTGGTTCTGCACTGATTTCAGGGTAATAGACAAAAAGTGGAGTTTAGAAGCAACCAGGGAGAAGAGACATCCATAGGTTACCATACCTTTACTTTCAGTAGCCCCAATCCAGGGATATTTAAACAGTACTAGAATTCTTTTAGGAAAATTTTAACTCACTGTGGCTTTTACAGGGTTAGTACATGGGGCTCAGTAAATGTTTATCTTTGAGGTTGTTGAAGTAGCAGATGTCATTAGAATTTGTGTCATAAACCCTAGAATCATTCTTTTTGAAGATGAAGTCAACATGATAGAATAGAAAGTAAAATGAATTTATGAGTTATAAGTCCTGAACTTGAGGGGTGTGTATTTAGCAATCCAAGCATTAAATGAATAAATATGAAAATGCTGCATATATTGCAACAAGTAGTATACAAGAGTGAGCCCAAAGAAATGAACAGAGTTAAACAGGTCATGTCAGTGGAAAGATACAAATTCAGTCTCTCTTTGGATTGGGAGTAAATGCCACAGGGCCAACTTCAGCAAAACAGCTAAAGGATTTCTTTGTCCTTTCCCACCTTCTCTCTTCTCAATTCCTACCCCACTCTCCATCCCTGCCACTCCCACTCAAATCCTCCCACCATCCAGCAAGACCCATTTCACATCTGTCTTTTCAGAGTATGGCCCGCCTTCAAATCTCAAATCCTCTCTACATCTAATACACACATTAACAGTTTAATAAAGTAAATCACCCACAGGATTTTGGTTTTTAAATCCAAAATAATGAATTTTTAGGGTGAATTTCAGCTACTGTGTCAGGGAGAAGGTAAAGATATTTTAGAAGCGCAGGAGCCTTTTCTTAGAGATCTATTAGATGTCCAAAATTGATGACTATTTACTTGTGGGGCCAGACCAATCTCTGAAATTATACCTTCACTTTAAAGCAGTTTTTCTCCACATCCAAGGGTTCAAATAAACTCTCAGAGACACTTTGTTGGTGTAGATTTTAAATTACAAGCTCAATTTGATACCCTCAAGTATAGTTCTTAATGATGATTAGTTACAAATAGTTGTCAGTACTTCCAAATGACAGAATAAATTACATTTTAGTAAAACTGGATGAATTTTCTATGTGTGAAATAACAATTCTTTCACCACCAGGTGGAATTACTCCAATTCATGCAATAAGTTACTATTACATTTTAAAAGTTGCCCTAATTTTTCTAGTTGAGATTTCATGCCTATTTAAGTCAAAACACCAATATGCTTCTGAACTCACCTCACCTTCCTGGGAAGTGGTGAGGACATCTATGATTTCTCTGAGACACAACTGAACCCACAATTAGCAAGGTTTTATCTCGATTCTTTAGTTTCAGTGTGAAGGTTCCCAGGAAATCTTGGGGTTTCAGAAGTGGCTCTGATTGACTATGGGCAAATATTACATCAGTGATTATATAGGATAGTGACCTAAAAGGGGCAAACAGGAGTGAAATTTATACTTATTTTTGACATAAAATTGGCAGAAATAAGCATCACCAAATTTCTGTAACTAGAAATTGAGGATAAAATGTAAGAGGTTTTGCTTATGATGACGATGCCCCTCAGACTAGGCCTTTTGAGCTTTTATAGAACCTCTTAAGATAGTACCATCAACATTTACATATTTTACATACAATTTGAATACAAATTCTTAAAATTTATAATAGAACATTAAAATAATCTTCTAATAAAATCAGCCTTAAGTATAAGGAATCTAAATTTCAGTATCTTGTACTTCTAAATAAATATCTTTGATCTATAACCCTTGAAAACATTACAGTTTATGGTGACATAAGAGATATAAATCAAACAGTATAAGTGAAAATAAAACATCAACTTAAAAATAAACAAGACTAAACACACTGAGCTGAAATTATAGAAAATCAAAACACTAAGTACATAGTAATTAAATACCTGGCATTGGGATAACCGAATGCATGCTCAGCAACACACTTTCAACTTATATAAAAAGCCCTTTAAAATTCATATAATCTAAATAAATAAGCAGAAACACGAAGGAGGGTACTGTACCAGCCAGTAACAACTAGAAAGTAATTTCTCCCTTTTTCTTTCAAATGATCCGAACAGAAAAATAGGAAATAATGACTACTTGATAATAAAAAACTATAATTCATGTTTGTTTGTTTTTTAAATGCTGCCTGATTAAAAAGTCAAAGCAAGGCTTCCTAAATGTTAGATCACTGTACCTTAGATAAGGAAAGGTCACCTAAATGACAGATTTAAACAAAAATCAGACATTTGCCTATTGAAGGTATGATTGAACTTTCGCTTAATGACCCCACAACAGGGTCTAAATCAAGCCCATAATATGAA
Organism: Tarsius wallacei; assembly: GCA_963574415.1. Taxonomy (NCBI): domain Eukaryota; kingdom Metazoa; phylum Chordata; class Mammalia; order Primates; family Tarsiidae; genus Tarsius; species Tarsius wallacei. The sequence continues at coordinate 5,878 of CAUYQG010016322.1, forward strand.
TGCACATTCAAACACCTGAATGCATGACCTGTTAATACTGAATTATATATAATGATTTCACTCACCAACGTATTGGTTCATTTTACACAACCAGAATTAAAACACCTATAGCAGGGACTATATCTTATTTATGTTTATATTCCGGTTCTTAGATTCTCAGAACATAATAGATGTTCAATAAGCATTTGCTGAACTGAGTCCAACATCTATCATTTCAGGAAGCACTGAATCCATGACAAAACTGTTGCCTGAGACTCAGTTTTCTGCCTAGCTAATCAGGTTAATCGCCACAGATCTGTCTCAGTTTCTCATTTCAGGGTCAAGATTTCTACAGTTCATCTATTCCACAGTTAAATCTTTAAAAGATTTGTGCCTGCACATCATAGTCAAGTTAAAAGAATAAAGATAATCTTTGTTATTCTATGCTGGGCATATGCTTATGATAACTGCCTGAAGCACACACACACACGCACACATACAACCGTTTCACAAATGGAGAACAGAATCTGGAAATAATGCACAAAGTCTAAATTACATAGCTTCCAAGATTAACTAAAAAAAGACACTGAAACCATAAGGTAACTCCTGATTATAAAAATTATTGCGTGATGGCTAAAAGCAATCTCTATGAACCAACAAGTGTAGACCAAGTGTCCTTTAACCATGAGTGTGACAAGGTAACTAAATATAGTATGGTTCCAAGATCACCGTTTTAATTCTGCTCAGTATACCTCATTACACTAGGAGGCAGCAGAGAAATGGATACTCTCCAAAGATCATTCCTTCCAGACCAAATGCTTAGACCATTATTTGCCTCCTTATGTGGGCTATTCTAACAGAGTTCTTCTGGATTGCCATTGAAAGCTGTTGTGTCTGACGTTCTTGGTTCCTAACGGAGGGAAGGGGGGAATGTCACAAAACTCCTGAAATGAAAACTGTTCACAACGTCTCACATCTTTCATTTTCACTTCCAGCACGCCTGTCTCTCTTGAATGCTGCTAGGAGAGGTAGATCCAGTGTTTAAGTTCTGTCATTCCCTGCAGTAACTTAGTGTAATAGAAGTCCATGTTGTCTGCAAAGTCTGTACAAACTGGCGACTCCATGTCACCAAAAGTGCAGTATAATGCAGTTCCTCCAACACTAAGGAACACCGTTGCTATGCACAGCAAGATCAGTAAAATACAGGAGCCACCTCCAACTTCATCTGCAAACATGAGAACAGAGGGAGGTTAAATTGTTATCAAAATGGAAATCTTAGCCTCTGCTGCCTTTTTATTGATTAAGATAACTCGACTTTCCAACGTTAGTCCTGTAGGGACAGGACATATTGACAGAAAACCCATGCTTCTAATGACTCTACGAAGAACTACCTATTAATTACCACAAAGATTCATACTTATGGAGCTTGTAAATGCTAAAATTAAAATGAGTTCATTTATACAATGAGTACAATCATTCCATGAAAAATAAGAAAAAAAGGGCAGTATTCCTTTGATGTGCTCATGGTGTTATTTTTGGAGTACACATTACAACCTCATTATTATAATACATTTGGAGTGCGCATCACTAAACCACCTTAAAGCAAAGTCAACTTTAGTTATTAAATAAAAAAAATTTTCTTTGGGTGGGATCTCATTTGCACTTTTATAATTACCATTTAAGTGAATCAGTGAGAGTTCTAGCCAATGTGGTGATTTCTTTCTATTCCACTTAACAATTCCAGCAGGTTTGTTTTTAAATAAAAATGTCCACATCAGTCTTTCTTTATTGAAGAAAATAACTATGCTTAGGTTAAAAAAAATCTTAATTATCCATAGTTAAAGAAAAATAAATAATAGTTCAAAAAGACTACAGCAGCATGATGATCTGCAGCATGATGAATGTGTAGGGAAATCTTTTTGGAAGGTAATTTGGCAGTATCTATTAAAATTTTAAATTAACTTATCCTCCAGACTGGACACATTTTTGTTTTTTGAGTCAGGATTTCACTCTGACATCCAGACTGGAGTGCAGTGACATGATCATGGCTCACTGTAGCCTCAACCTCCTGGGCTCAGGTGATCCTTCTGCCTCAGCCTAAGTAGCTGAGATTGCAGGCACATGCCACCATGCCCAGCTAATTTTTAAATTTTTTGGTAGAGATGGGTGTCTTACTACATTGCCTAGGCTGGTCTGGAATTCCTGCACTCAAGCAATCTGCCTGCCTTGGTCTCCCAAAGTGCTAGGATTATAGGTGTAAGCCACTGTGCCCAGCAGGCTGGACACTTTTGAGAGTGGTTAACTGAATGCAATGCGGGGACAACAGGTATAAACCAGGACTGCTTCAGGCCAACTGGGACATATGGCGTCAACATTTAGCTTATTAAATCCACTTGTAGCAATTAGCCTACAGATTTGCGCAACATATAACATCATATATACAAGCTTGTTCACTGGAGCTGAGTTTGTTATAACAAAAGGTTGGGAATAACCCAGTTATTACAGTTACAATGGAATAGTTAAATAAATTATTGCATGATGGCTAAAAGCAATCTCACTTGTCTATCTTATCTCTTATGGCCCGTGGGTTTCGGATTTTGCTCAAAAATTGGATGCCAGTTCCAACTTCCATAAGGATGTGTCCTCATTTTCTAAAGTTCTTATGGTTTGAGGTTTTGTTTCTCTGCACAATGTCATCTTTTGTACAATCAAGAGCCTTGATAATTCAATATTTCTTAAAATGATGTTCTACTACTGCCTTTCATATTCTCTTCTCTGCCACTGTTATCTGTTGTACAAGCTATGATGGATGCTCTTTGGATTTGACTAAGGTTAAATACTTGAAACTGTCACCCCGGCCTCTTACTACCTTGAAGATCATTTGGTCTCCTCCAAGGGGTTTGACCACATTTTCTGCATGCAAGGAAACTGCTCTGCCACGGTGCCGCGGTCACCTTGCACAAATCCGCGTGGACCATACATGCTAAGGCTTTTACTCCAATCTCTCTGAGTCTGAGAAAATCTTCATGATCTCTCTGCAACAAGAGAGAATGGGACACTTGTGATGAGCTACCTACAGGCACCTTGCATTGGCCTCCCTGCCTCCCCTGGGAGGCTTTCGTAAGCCAGTTTCTTATTGCCTCTGAAGACTCCTCTGCTCTTCCGCCTCAAAGCTGTGGACCATAAGACTGTTCAGCAGAAATCCAAATTGTTCTTCTGAGCCTCAGCGCATCCCATAAATCACGCTGAATTGTCTTTGTGTTTGGTTTTGATGTTACCGTGTTTGGTACGTAGCACAAGGACCATGAGGAACTGGCACCCTTTACTACTGATGTAAGTAATAACTTGCTTGAATCTGAAGATGTCTGAATCATACCTCGACTTTGGCTTTACCTTGTATTCTGCACTTGAGCCTAAATTCCAAAGAATTGCTTATTCTCTATCAATCCAGAGCCTTCTGCACACATCCCAGTTGGGAAAAATAAGTAAATATCATCTTTATTTATATGTAGAGATCTTCCTTTCTTCGGTCATATTAAGCATGTTGTGGCTTGTTGCTCTCCAAGAAAACATGGAACTCAGGTATTCTTCCAACAATGAATATTATAACAAATATGAAATTTTTGGCCTGCTGCTCTGTATTTGTGCCTTTCTGCATAAAATAACTTTGATGTTAATGTCATGCCATAATGTAGCCTCTCGGAAGATATTTTTGCATGACAAATAAACTCAGCATGTGTGATACAATGGACATAACTCACACAACTCGATTAAGTATTGGAAACATGAAACATTACAATAAAGTTTACATATCATAAACGCCACCTAGCCAATCGTGAATAAAAGGTGCCCTCAACTCTGTCAGCATCTCAATGTCTGAATTTTTAAAATATGAACCATTACGCTGAGGAATGTAAGTGTTAGGAAGAGAGACTTTATAGGTTTTATTCACTACTTGTATCTCCAGTCCTTAGAGTGTGGCTGACATGTAGAAAGCCATCAAACATAATTTGTGGAAAATAAGGAAGGATAGAAGGAAAGAAAAATTGATTTAGTAATCTTTTCAGCCGACAAGGAACAGAGAGGTATGGCACTTTTGCCTCCAATTGGTTCCCTGCTACCCCTTGCTTATTGATAGCTAAGTAATAGCTTAATAAAATCCAGCTGCAAAGAAAGTGGGAAATGTAGATCAAAATACCTTTGAAAGGCTACTAGAGGAAGAGAGTGTCATTTTTAATATGACAGAAATGGGTGGGGAGACTGGATTTATTTCTACGGCCATCTGTCATGTAGACAGACTCCCAACCTTCCACAGCCTTTTGAACTACCTCCGGTTTCACTCAGGTCACTCTCTTCACAGGCATCATAATTAAAGGTTTCATTTCTAGAGTAAAACAACTTTTTATTTGCCTCATCCCGTCCTCGTGGCTTTTCTTTACTCCATATGCAACATCCACAGCTTTCCTATTGTCCCTAACTGTTAATTTGCTGCTGAAATTGGCTTATGTGCCAGCCTTTTCAAAGGAGAGACTAAATACCTTTGCACCCACATCTTTACGAGTAAGGCATAGACACGAGCATGGGCAGAAAAATGCCGATCCAGACATATATTTTGGCATACACAAAAGAAATGTGCCCATATGTGCAGGGACTCATTCAGAATCTGCTCAACTAGGAAGTACTTAACCTTTCAGCAAGTTAGGTGCATTAAAAAATGGATGGGGGGGACCATAAAATTTACATGAACTTTAACTGTATAAATTGGAGTTGAAAGAAAAGGAAGGAGTGGAATTTGTGAGAACATAATAAAGTTTTACTGTTCTCTACTGTGGAATCTATTTGAGTGTTGTCTTTTTTTTCCTCCTGTATGCTGAGGCAGCAGTGCAGGGTTGTTCTCTGACGATATCCAGTAAAGAGGGAACAATCCCCACATAACAGTCTAGAACATAAAAGAAGGGAGCATAGGAGGAAGTTAATTAGCATAAATATTCTTACTCTTTAAAGATCAATTTGTGTTTTCTTCCTTCTATCCACTACAAGAGCTTTACTTTTTTCTACATTCCTTCCATGTTAATAATCCTTGGCTCTTCTGAAATGATTGAAGTGCCTAAGATCCCGAGGACTTTCTAGATGTTGTACAGAACATGGCTAAACAATGACAACTAGAAATACAAAATAACAAGCAAATGGATCAGGTCTTAACCTCACGAGGAATCTAAATTATCCGCAAAACAGGAACCAAGGTAGAATGAGCACTGTCATTAAATAGCAATATCAAAAGCAAATTTATCTCTTAACTAATACTTAATGTCATTGCCCCAGAGGACAGAAGCATAATATAAATTTCACTGTATCAATATATACATATCTTGACCAGGTGCAGTGGCTCATGCCTGTAAACCCAGCACTTTGGGAGGAGGAGGTGAGAAGATTGCCTGAGCCCAGGGGTTTGAGACCAGCCTGGGCAATCTAGCAAAACCTCTTTTCTACACTAAATCAAGAAAATTAGCAGGGTATGATGGCATGCCTATAGTTCCAGCTACTTGGAAGACTGAGGCAGAAGGATCGCCTGAACCCAGGAGGTTGATGGTGCAGTAGATGTGATCATGCCACTGCACTCAAGCTTGGGCAACAGAGTGAGACTCTGACTCAAAAAAATTAAAAAATAATATATGTGGAGAGTACACACCCACACATATTTACTGACACTACTAGACAGGGATAAATAACTTTTGATAGTGTTAAAAACCTATAGCATTTTCATGCCTCCCATATATTAGACAAAACTATTATAGAAGAACACGAAACCTGGCACCAGTTCCATTAAAAAAACTAATTTCACCTCCTAATAAATTTCACCTAAGTTATAGTTTTGCTACAAATCTTAAGTTCCAGAGCATCTTAAACCAGATCACTCTTGCAAACTATCCTCCCAGCTATAATTTAAAACATAAGCATAAACAAATACTGAAATCTGTTTGAATTTTTAAAAAACATATTGTTTTGAAAATAAATAATCATAGGCTATATCCTGTATGTGGATAAATATTCATTTGTATAAAAATGTTGCAATGTTTACTTGGTTTTGCCATGAAATCTCATTACCATCTTCACATTTTTGTACATTTTAATTTATAAAAACGAGCCTTGGGATTTGAAAATAGAAGTTGTGAAAATAGGGAAAACAGATACAGAATATGTAGAAAGAAGGGTAAAAAAAAAAAAAACAGTAGCAATGAGTGAAATTAGTGATCTTTCTCAGTGTATCTTTTTTCCCTGCCATCAAGACTAACACACAGTGATTTAAGTGGTACAAGATCCCAGCAGCAGCTCAGACTTACCAAGAGGTAGGCATAATGGTAAAGTAAAAGGTAGAATATTTGGGTTGTTATAAAGTGTGTGTATAAGTATACATGTGTATTTGAATTTTTATATTATATATGCCATTGTGTGTATAAATATACATTTGGATATTTACAATTCACATAACATGAAGTAATATACACACATACATATTTCTGTCCATTTTAAAAATTTTATTGTATTTTAAAGATGTGGAGTGCAGTTCAGGATTAGGTATACAAGTGGTCTTAGTATAGATAAAGTTTGGACCTCCCTTTGGCCGACACATTGCCTGGTTTGAGATCAGGTACCCTTATTGATTTTGTGCTCCACTCCCTGCCCTGGCAGTATTCTGCTTCTGTCAATCGCTTTCATACAGTATTATGTTAAATGTTCAGGGTCTGCTTTTGAATGAGAAAATGTGGTACTGTGTTCCTTGTTTCTGTGACAAATCACTGAATGTTATAGACTCTAAGTCATCCAAGTTGCCGTGAAGTCCATAAGTTTGTCCTTCTTTAAGGCTTTGTAATATTCCATCGTGTATATGTACCACATTTTTAAAAATCCGGTCCAGTTTTGATGGGCAGCATGGTTGGTTCCATGTTTTTGTTATTGTGAACAGTGCTGCAATAAACATGAGTATGCAAATATCTTTTTGGTAGAATGATTTGGGTTTCTCCGGGTATATCCCCAGTAGGGAGATTGCTGGGTCAAATGGAAGGTCAATATCTAGTTCTTTAAGAAATTGCCACACTGTTTTCCATAGAGGTTGCACTAGTTTGCATTCCCACCAGCAGTGTAAAAGCGTTCCCTTTTCTCTGCATCCTCACCAGCATCTGTTGTTTATCAATGATGGCCATTCTTACTGGGGTTAGGTGGTTTCTCAATGTGCTTTTGATTTCCATTTCTCTGATGGTTAGTGAGGGTGAACCCGTTTTCATGTGTCTGCTGGATGCCAGTTTCTTTTGAGAAGTGTCTATTCAGTCTTTTTCCCCACTTTTTAATGGGGCTTTTTCTTTCTTTCTTTCTGCACATGTGAGTTCCTTGTAGATCCCGGATGTTAGGCCTTTGTCAGATAAACAGTTGGCAAATATTTTTTTTCCCATTCTGTGGGCTCTCTTCCCACTCTCTTGATGGTTTCTTTAGCTTTGCAGAAGCTTGTCAATTTGATGAGGTTCCCACTTGTCTATCTTATCTCTTATGACATAGGCACTTGGGGTTTTGATCAGGAATTGGTTGCCTGTTCCAATTCCCATAAGGATGTCTCCTGCATTTTCTAAGATTCTTATAATTTGAGGTTTCACATCTAGGACTCTGATCCATTTAGAGTGGATTTGTGTGTATGGTGATAGGTAGGGGTCTTGTTTCAATCTTCTGCATGTGGTCAGCCAGTTTTCCCAGCACCATTGACAGAATAGGTTCTCTGCTCCCCAGTGGTTGTTGGTCAAAGCTCTGTCAAAGATAAGTTGTTTGAGAAATTGATGTTTTGCTTCTGGAATCTCTATCCTGGTTTATATGCCTGTTCTTGAACCAATACCAGGCTGGTTTGATTATCATAGCCTTTGATTATCCTTCCTTTTAAGTCTGGAAGTGCTATATCTCATGCTTTGTGGGTTTTTTTGCTGAGGATTGTTTTAACGATTTGTTGCCATTTACTTTCCCATATAAATTTCTGCATTGTTGTTTTCAGATCTGAGAAGAATTATGTTGGTAATTTAATGGGTATTGTGTTGAATCTATAGATTGTCTTGGTATGATGGACAACTTAACAATGTTGATTCTTCCTACCCACGAGCATGGAATACTTTTCCATTTGTTTATGGCTTCTTGGATTTCTTTGAGCAGTGTTTTGTAGCTTTCACTGTAAAGGTCTTTCATGTCTCTGGTTAGGATAATGCTGAGATATTTCATTTTTTTTTTGTTGCTATTATAAATGGGATTGTGCTTTTTATTTGGTTATCTGCCTGCTTGTTGTTGATGTATAAGAATGCAACTGTCTTTTGCACATTTACTTTGTACCGCAAGACTTTGCCAAAGTTATTTATAAGTGCAAAGAGGTTTTTGACAGATTCTCTCAGATTTTCAAGGCATAGGATCGTATCAGCAAAGAAGGATAACTTAGCTTCCTCTCTTCCTATTTCGATACCCTGATTTCCTTCTCTTGTCTAATTGCTCTAGCTAGGACTTCCAAAACAATTTTAAACAAGAGGGGTGAGAGTGGGCAGCCTTGTCTTGTTCCAGTTTTCATGAGAAATGCTTCCAATTTCTGTCCATTTAGCAATATACTGAGTAGATTTATCATAGATGGCGCTTACTATTCTGAGGTAAGTTCCTTCTCTGCCTAGGTGTTCAACGGTTTTTATCAAGAAGGGATGCTGTACTTTATCATAAGGTTTTTCTGTTTTTAATGATATAATCATGTGGTTCTTATTTTTACATGTAGATGTACTTAATTACATTTGTAGTCTTGCTGATGTTGAACCAGTTCTGCATCCTGGGAATGAAGCCTAGTTGGTCATGGTAGGTGATTTTTAAGAAGTGTTGTTGGATTCAATTTGCTAGAATCTTGTTGAGTATTTTTTGTGTCTACATTCATCAGGAATACTGGATTGTAATTCTCTTTTTAAGTCCAATCTTTACCCTGTTTGGTTATCAGTGTGATGATATTAGCTTCACAAGAGGATTTGAGGAGCATTCTGTCTTTCTCAATTGCTGGGAATACTTTCAATAGGATTGGTGTCACTTCCTCCTTGTATATTTTGTAGAATTCTGTTGGAAACCTAATTGGTCCAGGGCTTTTTTTTAATAGGTTGTTTTCTTATGATGGAGTCTATTTTTCTGAGTTATTATAGGTCTATTTAGTGTCTCAATGTCTTCTTTCATCCGTGGGAGGTTGTGTGATGTCAGAAAGTCCTCCCTTTAATTTAGGTTATCCAGTTTGTTTCCATACAGGTGTGCCTAGTAATCTCTGATAGTCTTTTGTATTTCTTAAGGGTCAGTTGTGATTTGATCCTTTATGTTTCTCAATGTGTTTATTTGGGCCTTTTCTCTCTTTTTCTTGGTCATTCTGGCTAGAAATTCTTGGTCCATCAATTATGTATATCCTATCAAAAACACATCTTTTTGTTGTGTTGATTTTTTAAATGATTTTTTTGGTCTTCTATGTCTCATATTTAGGCTTTTATTTTGGTGATCTGGATTCTTCTGCTGAAGTTGGGATTTTGGTGAGGTGCTGCCTTTAAAAGCTTAAAATTTATGTCATTGACTTTGAAATTGGGTAATAGAGGATGCAAAGCCACCAAGGACACTGTTGGAAAAGGGCTAGAGAAACAATGCAGAAATGATTATCAAAGAGTGGGGGAAATGACAATTTGTTTATGTAGTTATGAAGCAATTGGCAGAACTGTAACCTGCAGTAACTTGGCAGATAGAAAATGTACCTAATAAATATGAATTTTTCCAAAGATATCTCCAGACAATATTCAAAGTGTCAGTTGGATGTTTCTAGCTGTATATGATAAAGAACTTCAAGAGAGAGACGAGCTATGGAATAAACTGTAAAGGTTGCAAAAATAAGTTATAGGGTTGTAGAGATGCCATAAATTACTTGCTTGGAAAGTAAACTCTGATCCCTATTTTCTGAGTCAGTAAAATATTCTTCAAATAAAAGTAGACCTAAAACCATAGTTAATATCAAAGGTGTGGTTATAGAGCTCTGTAGTATTGCTGTTGAAATATTTAATACAATGCTTACTATACCCTCTCGACTGGAATAAGAGGCTTCACAAATTTGAAACACACAAAAAGTCTGTCTCAGAAAAAAAGGTGAGTGTGTGTATATATATATACATATATATATATATGTATATATATATATTTTTAAAATTTTTACTCAAATGGAATAGAATGTAAATGGATACATGATATTCCCTCAAAAGTTTTTAAGAAAAATGTGGTGGCTTAAACTAAAAAGAATTGAGGTTGTTTAAATTTCAAAATGAATTTAACATTGCCAAATCTCTATGAGCAGGAATTTTGTTGAGAAAGTTATTTGGTTACAAATATTAACAATACCTTAAGGAAAAAGTGGGACATGTCAGGGGACAGAGTAGAGACCCCATATGATGGAGGCAGACGACAAAGAACAATGGAGTAGGAACCTATTCTCAGAGATTAGAACAAGAAGTAAATCAAACAATATTTACTGCTACTTATTTGCTATTTACCCAGTTAAATGTCAAGAGTTTTAAGGACCAGTGATTGCTATGAGCTTCTCATTCTTCATCTCTCCAAATGTGAGGATCTATTACAGTTATCCGCAAATGGCCTCGCCATTGTATTTATGAGTGTGAAAAGATTACATGTTCCCTTGGTTCATAGGTCTACAGATCAAGAGGTGCTAACATGAGAAGCTATACTCAAATAATCTAATTTTTATCTGGACCTGATAGGAATAATGCAATGAAATCATGATCATGGAATTTAACAGCATAATTGGATGTTAATTTGGAGAATTTTTAAATAGAAGCTATCATATTTTGCACATGAGAGGAATGCAAATATAACACAACAGGAAAATAGTGAGATGGCAAAATTATCTCTAAATAATTTTCTTCCTTCAAGAGGTGGGTATATTTTTTGATTCTTAAATCTAGGTTGGATGTATGCCTTTATTTGGCAAGTCGGACATTAGCATCTTCATAGAATGCATACCCCAAAATTGTATTTCAAAAATTTTGAAAACAAAATAAAAAAGTTAATTATGCAACATGGTGACTATCACTAATTATGATAGATTGTATTCTTGAAGAATGTAGAGTGTTAAGAGTTCTCACGCAAAAAGAATTATGTGAGGTAATCCACTTGTTAGCTAGATTTAACAATTCCACAAAGTACATATACTTCACTACCCTGTGGTGACTAAACTAACATTGTATACAAAAAAAACCTCATAAAGACAGCTTATATTTTTATCCATTATAAAATCGTTGCCAGTTTGTGAAGAGATAGTCTCAGTAAATGCTGCAAGAATACTTTTCTTCATTCACAGAGCAGTGTTCCAATCATAGTACAAATAGTCAGTATTGCCCAATATTTGTGTGGATGTAGATAACATCTGTAAACACTACTAATAAAAAAATAAATATTTTTTAAATTTTACTTTGTTTTTAAATTGACAGAAAATTGTACATATTATTGCATACAATGTGATGCTTTGAAGTATATGTACATTGTGAAATTATAAATCTAGCTAACTAACAAGTGGTTTACCTCACATAATTCTTTTTGTGTGAGAACTCTTAACACTCTCTCTTTACATTCTTCAAGAATACAATCTAGCTGGGCTCGGTGGCTCAGCCTGTAATCCCACGCTTTGGGAGGCTGAAGTGAGTGGATTGCCTGAGCCCAAGGGTTCGAGACCCGCCTGGGCAACTTGGGGAGACCTCATCTCTACAATAAATAAAAAAATCAGCCGGGCGTGGTAGCGCGTGCCTGTAATTCCGGCTACTTGGAAGGCTGAGGTGGAGGATCGCCGGAGCACAGCGGGTCGAGGCTGCGGTGGCCGGGAGCGGCCACTGCACTCCAGTCTGGGTGACAGAGTGAGACTCCAACTAAAAAAAAAAAAAAAAAAAGAATACAATCTATCATAATTAACGATAGTCACCATGTTGCATAATTAACATTTTTATTTAGTTTTCAAAATTTTTGTTTATTTGATTATTCATTTGTGAGATGTTGCTCTGTCATGTAGGTTGCAGTACAGCCTCGAATTCCTGGGCTCCAGCAATCCTCCTGCCTCTGCCTTCAAAGGTGCTTGGGCTGTAGGCACAAAAGCCAGCACCTGTGCCCAGTTTAATCCACATCGCTTTCGTAGTTTTATGATATTCAGAAATGAGAACAGAAAGATAAAGATTCTCTTTCTTCTTTGACTACTATCTTTCATTATTTTGTAGTTGAAATAATTAGTGTTAGAAATCAAACTATTTTCTTCTTCATAGTAAATAGATATATACTATATACGTGCTTGAGTAATGACACATAAATATATTTTTGTGGTTTAAAATAATTTTAAAATAAAATATAATGACTGTCTTCTATGATAAAATGTAATGTATTAAAATTTAAATAGGATTTACATATTACATTATTAATTAATATGTGTTAGTCTGTTGAAATAAAATAATTATGGATTTAATAAACACTTATTAAGCACTTGATATGTATAGGGTATTCTATTATAAATACTAAACATAAAACATAACTAAAAGATATTTTTGTCATTAAAAGAAATTATTGGAAACATTTAAGAACATTGACAAATAAAAATATATCTTCAATATTCTTAAAACAACTTAGTTCTTGTCTCCTCAGCCTAGTAATTTGGTTTGGATGATGAACCTATAAACCATTCAGAGTTACCCTGGAGAAGAACTAATCATTAAACTAGTTTCAAAATCCACTCAGAATAAGCCCTTCAAAATTAAATTTAGGTGCATACATCTTCATCAATCTAACATATCACAAGACTCTTAACTACACTACGTTTTTAAAAGAGGTTTGTTGACTGATATTTGTTGAATAAAGTTCAGCATGGATTTACCTCACTGTAATGATGACTTTTCTGATAACCTTAGAAAACATTGGCATGTTGAATTATTATTCTTAATGTTTCACTTCCTCTCTCTTATGCATATCTGTGCTCCTTGGCATTTGACTTTGTATCTCTTTCCACTGTCGATGGAAATTGCTCCCTCATTCCATTAATGTTTGGCTGCCAGATGACTGTCTTCTGCCAAGAGAATGAAGGCAGAAATATCAGTGTGCCAATTGTCAAAAGGAGTTTTAAGAAGCATAGCATGTTTTTACTAATGCTCAACTATCTGAAAATATGTGGAAGACTCTGGTCTCAGATTTAAAAGCTACAAGGAGCAGGCCTTAACCAAACCCAGGCATGTAGACTGAGGTTGAGTCATCCTGTTTATCCCCACAGGAGTCAATCAATTAGTCAATCCATCTATCTATCTATACAATGTTTGTTATTGACAGACGATAACATTTGGTGTTGCTTATTATATGGCATTATTGCAGAAATTGCTAAATATTCCTCTTGGATATTCTGAATCCCACTGAGGTATGAATGTAAATATGATTAGGGTTTTTTAATGAGTTACAAAAAGAAGCTTTTCTTCTTTCTCTCCCTCCTGCACATTCTTCCCTTCTTCCTCCCATTCCTTTCCCCCTCTTTTCCCCTCTCTCCCTCCCTCTCTTCCTCCTTCTCTCCCCTCCTCGCTTCCTTCCGTCCTTCCTTTATTCTTCCTTCCCTCATTCCTTCATCCAGAACTCCCTTCTACCTCCCTCTCAAACTCCTCCTTTTCCTTTTTGTATTTTATTTTATTAAACTTTAAAAGAATAGACAGTTAATACAGTCCATAATATGTTTAGGCTATGTTGTTGTGACATTTCAATATAAGGATTTCTGATGATTAAAGTGATTAAAAGTAAACTGTGGCTAACGTAACTATAAAAATTTGTATTTGCAACATACCTTTTATAGTATTGATGATTAAATGTTCTCATTTCTTTTTCCTCATCTCCCCCTAAACTGCAAGATACTCCCTCCCTTTCTTTTCCAAATGGATAAACCATTTCATATCATATGAATTTGTAGTCTGAAGTGCTGCACAGTGACATTGTACCTCCTTTATCTTGGAATATTCTTCACAGTCACCAAGACGGGCCAAGCAAAAAAGTATTCCTATATCTTGTAAATAAATATATCTTCATGGGCTTTATGTATATAATCCTAACAGATTCTTAATAATAAGAGAATTCAAATGTGAGTAGGGAAGCGAAGGTCAGGAATGAGATGCAGACATGCCTCAACTCTAGACGATGCATCTTTCTAGGATGGATTTTGCCCTCTTCTCCTTTTCCTTCTGATGGTTTGTGCCTAAAGTCATGGCACCAATATATTGTAAATAAAAATTGAGGCCACTACATTTTTAATTGTGGCCTCAGCAAGTGAATGGGAGGAAGAAAACCTATCCATCCACTGCGGGAAAGGAGGCCTTGTGGGACAATTGTCACACCACTGAAGGCCAGTTGGAGCCTGGATCTAAGAGGGAAGTGGATGGTTTGCTTTCTGTGTTGATTTCATTTATCTTTCATTTAACTAATTTTGCTTAAGTCTCTTCTTGAATACACATAACAATAGGGAAAATATACAGATAGCAAGTGTTAAAAGAGTGTACTAAGTCATTTTTTCTACTAAGACAAAAATAAGATCAGTCAAGATAATCTCATAGATAAGGAGCATGTATTTAAACATTAGTAGGATATTTTTCCAAATGAGTCATATTTTAGTAAATAATATAATGTTGATTCTTATATGACTCATATGTTTTTTCTCCATATCAGCATAGAATTCAAGATGCTGACTTAAAATTTAACAGAAAATAATGAAGTTTGGTATACAATGCAGATGACTTCAAGTTGCCATCATAAAAATATGTTGCTGATGCAGGGGCATATTAATTGAGATGTCAGAAATCAAGGGACACAGGGAATGAATAACTGGGTTGCAAGAAGTCATGGGACACAGGGAATGAGTAACATTTGAGGGAAAATAACTAAACTTTAACAATTGACAAGAAATGGTATAAATTCTGTAACTAAAGGTTTATTTAAATACTTTTAGGTCTCAAAAACAACTGATCGTCCCCCAAAATAAGAGTATCCAAACATTTGTTTGATTGGATTTAATTTTTTATTGTTGTATGCTAAAACCAAACATTTTGCCTATGGATCTTGGGTACTTGCCAAAAATTCTGAAGTATTTAATGCCATTCTTTAAATATGTCTCCCCAAAATACATTTAGCTCTGTTTTAATAAGCACTTAGTCCTCATGAAGCTTTTATATTCCATCTGAAGTATAATGTTTATCCAATCTTACCAAATTAATGTAGACCACAGGTTAGCAATGTAAGGAATAAAAAATGCATGGCATAACAAATACTTGTATTTTCTTTTTTAACAAATTTTATTTTATTTTAAAGATGTGGAGTACAATTCAGGGTTAGATGTACAAATGTTGATTATGTAGGTATCCTTGTTGATAAGGTGTGTCCCTCCCTCCCCTAGCAGTTTCCCTCAACTGCCAATCCCGTCCCCCGCTCCCCTGGCAGTTTCCCACTACTGTCAATTCCTTTCTTATAGTATTATTTGTTAATTTTCTTAAACATTCAGTTAAACTCTTTCTTATCTCTCTGCTCTAGACTGTCCCTGTTGTTCAAGATACGCTTATGAGTGAGAACATATGGTACTCTGTTCTTTGTTTCCGTGATAGATCACTGAGTATGATCGACTCTAAATCCATCCAAGTTGCTGCAAAGTTCATATGTTTGTCCTTTTTCGTGGCTGCATAATATTCCAGTTTGTATATGTACCACATTTTTTTATCCAGTCCAGCTTCAGTGGGCAGCATGGTTGCTTCCGTGTTTTTGCTGTTGTGAATAGAGCTGCAACAAACATACATGTGCAGGTATCTTTTTTGTATTTTCAATTTAAATGAATAAACATTTTAAACTTTGATGACTTCATTTTAGTTTCTTTCATATGCATTTATGGTTATTTTATCTGTTATCATGTTATGATATATTTTAATTCACTTTCATCCTATTTGAAACAAAATATCTAAAACCCTATATGACGACTTGAGTAGTTGGTAACTGGAAGTAGACTATTTCTTAAGTGCTG
>CAUYQG010016324.1:0-27046 GCA_963574415.1 Tarsius wallacei
CTCAAGCAATCCTCCCACCTCAGCCTCCCAGAGTACTGGGAGCCACCGCACTCGGCCTTACCAGCACCTTGAACTTGGGCTTCCCAGCCTCCAGAACTGTGAGAAATATGCTCATAGTTTTATAAGGTACCCAGTTCATGGTATTTTCTTACAGTAGCCCAAACAGACTAAGACACAGGGTCACTCTAAAGAGTGAGCAGCCTTGCAGTGACCTCTGTGGCAGGGATACATAACACTAAGAGGGGCTGATTGTTATGGCACCATAACCCATCCCATCCTGACTAACAGAGGCCCAAGTCAACACCTAGGAACTCCTGGCTGATGGTCACCGAGAGGACAGAGGCTTGGCTGGCGCTGGATATCTGCAGAGAAAGTCAAAAGTCTCCCACAGAAGAAGAAAAAGTGACAGATAATTTCACGTGGCTGCATCTGAGAGAGTCAGACTGTAAATTTCTGTCATGGAAATTGCCTGAGGAGGGAACATTTATTAAAAGTTTTCCATAAGTATCCCCCAGCTCTTTAATCACAGAGATTCTTTTTTTTTTCCTTCCCGTAAGATCTTAAGCACATTTATTGCCTTAGCATAAAGAACTTTTGCTTCTAATCATATCGATTTTACTATAATTAATTTTTAATGTATTTTCCAGGGTGTTGTGTATATACAGACCAAGATATTTTATCATATATTAACATAACCATTTCCACCCTTAAAGTAGGTTATTAAATGAGAACTAATTCACTATCGCTTAAGATGTTACCGTGTTGACCCAATTATCATTTGCATATTGTCATGTATACTTTGGAGTGTGATAGAATATTGATAACAGACCCAACAGGATTAAATTGACTAAATCAGGCTAGGCACAATGGCTCACACCTGTAATCTCAGCGCTTTGGGAGGCTGAGGTGGGAGGACTGCTTGAGCCAAGGAGTTCAAGACCAGCCTAGGCAATGTAGCAAGACCTCGTCTCTACAAAAAAAAAATCTAAAAATTAGCTGGGTATGGTGGCATGCACCTATAGTCCCTGTTACTTGGGAGACTGAAGCAGAGGGACCACCTGAGCCTAAGATATTGAGGCTTCAGTGAGCCATGGTCATGCCACTGCCCTCCAGCCTGGGCGACAGAGTGAGAGCCTGGCTTGAAAAAAATATATACTAAATCAGATCCTTGAGACTACTGCTGAACTTGATGAATTCACTAACACACCTGCAGCCATCAAGGTTGCTCTCGGAGGACAGTGCAGTGGCCTTCACCACACGGGCTGGACCCAGGGTCAGCTGGGGTCATGTGTGAGGGTGAAGCTCCTCTCCAAAACCTGGGCCTGGGTTTAGCTTCCATGTCCTACACGGGTGGACTCCAATGCTGGACTTCCACCTCTGTGCCAAAGACCTGGTGATGACCCAGCTGAGAAGGCCAGGGACGCTGATGTGCTCAGACACCCTCACAGTCACCTGGAGAGACTTCTTCTGGGGACTCAGTGTGAGGCTGGGAGACCCACAGAAGACACTGAGTGAGCACCTCCCCATGACCACCAGATCCAGGATGGCACATACCACAGGGTAGATCTCAACCATCATCCTTTGTTCGTCCAACAAACCACCAAGTTTGCAGCTCCGTGCCTGCCACAGTCACAGAGCGAGGAGCATCAGGAACTGGCCTCGCCCAGGGATGACGCCCAGGCTGGCCGAAGAAATTGGCAACCATTGGCACAAGCCAAATGAGAGCAGAGCCAGACAGGAGGCAACATCTTGGCCTGTAGTTGACTTGCCTGGAAAGCCACCACTGACCTCCGGCTGCAGTGGCAGAGAGAGAGAGCTCAGAGACATTCTGTCTCTGAGAGGCCTTGCAAATGGTTGGGTTGGAGCAGATGGTAGAGGGGAGGGGAGGTCACTTTCCCAAGAAGGACCACTTCCACTTCCAGAGAGCGGGGACAGCGTGTGCCAAAAGGAATGCTCTGGTCCCTGGGACAGTGGGGCCCGAGTGCCAAGGAGAGCTGCCATCTTACCCTCTCTGAGGTGGCCAGCTTGTCCTGTAATGCCCCCAAGGATACCAAGCCTCATCCCCGGCCAGAGCCCAACCCCTGTGACACAAGGAGGTGGCAGATGAGGGACGTGGCTGACATGGGTACTTGCAGAGTCCTCGGTTGTCTAGAACCTGCTCATGAGCCACTCTCCACCCCCCCTTGAGAAAAAGAATCTGGCTTCTCTCCCGGTAAGCCAGGCACTCTGCAGCCTGATTTAAGGGGAAGGACAACCAAGGAACGCAACTCTTTGTGCTATCAAAGATGCTTTGTCATTGGAAAAAGAAACCTCATCAAATCATCTCTTCCCCTTCATTAGAATAATATCCCTTAAGCCTGCTGCCTCTACCCTCGGCAAAAGCCACCACCGTCCATCTGAGAGCCCAGAGTCCAGGAGGAGGAAGCCAGGTGGCCAGAGGCTACACAGTACCCCGAGTGTGCGAGTCTCCACGGCTCATGCGCTAGCGATGATGGATGGATTGCATAGGGTGCTTAGTTATAATATTTACACTTGGGGTGAGAGGAACATTCTGGCACAGGGCCATTTATAGCATTCTTTTTGGAAGCACTTCCTCTTTTTAACTAATGGGGAGATGGCTGACTACATAATAAATAACCCTGCCCGTCCGCACACCGCATTCCCACTGAGGATGTCCATGTGCTCCACCAAAGCAAGTGGCATGTGGGCCCAGAGCATGCGGCAGGCGTGACTTTGGGGTCAGGTGGAACTCACCCCATCTCTCGCCCAGCTCTGATGGGAAAGTGTCAAGGCCAAGAACAACATCTGGCACTGGGCAGCACATCCACTCTCTCCATGGCAAGCTTCTCCTGTTCCAAAGCTATCATGGTAACAAAGGGGAAACTGAGGCTCCTGGACAGGAACCTGGCCATGGCAGTGGAGAAGGTCTAGTTGACCTGGGCTCACACAATGGACGTTGGGCCTGTAGGTGACTCGGGCTCTGATATTCTAACTGGGTCCTAACTGGAGATTGTGGTCTTGACCTTTGTCCTGTGTGTATTCCAAGGTGAGGACTGGACAAGGGGGAGTTGGAGGGAGAAGCTGGGCACTCTCCCCCACTGCCCCCTGAGCCCAGATCCCTGTCTAGTTAGGGTTCTTGCAAGACCATGCACATAGGTGCACCCTAAAATGAGCCACACTCAAGTCACCACAACGCCAACCCAGGACCCTGTCCCAGAAATGTTGATTCCGCCTGTGACCCAAGGGTCCATCTCCTTCCCTCTGGGGGCCTCAGTTTCCCCCACATGAAAGAGCTGAACCACACCAGTTGTTCTCAACCTTGGTTGCACACTAGAATTTCCTGAGGCGCTTCTAAAAATTCCCAGTGCCCAACCACCCCACTGACAAATGGCATCACATCTCCAGGTGGGGATCCTGGGATCCCCAATGCTTAATGGAAGCTGCTGATCGATGTCGGCGCTGACAATGTCACCAGGTCCCTTAGGGTAGCAGGAATTCGGAACCCTGCCTGGTTTTTGCTTCTGGAGAAAGATGAAGGAAAGGGAAGGCTTTCAACAAAGGGAGACAAGGAAGAAAAGTGTGTGCCCAAGCAGGGGTGGACAGGCCACACTGCATGTCTTGGAGAACCGGCCTGGTGCTGGGCTGCCCCTCCAGAGGGACCCTCAGAGGCACCACAAGGAGGACTGAGGGCAGGGAGTGGCAGTCTGGGAGGAGGCAGAAGGAGACAGGAGTCCATGCCACATGAGCACCCTGGAAGAGGAGGGAGAGTCCCGCCAGCTGCTGACCTGGGGTGCCCTGGCTGTGGAGATCCTGCCACATTGGTTCGCTGGTGATGCAGACACGCATGGGAAGGGACCCATCCCCGATCCATTGTGACAAATATCCCTGAAGGGCCTTGGCCTGTGCACGTGCTCTGCACGGTCACAGGTATGGCCTTGGTCTCATGGGATCATGTGTGCAGGCCTAGCCACCAGGCGGGGGCCCCACCGCCTCCCCAGGGGCTGTCTGTTACCGCCTTTGGGGTCTGACAGGAGACTGACGGTGGGCAGGGAGGCCCCCAGAGAGCACCCAGGAGCCTACTAGTCCCGTGAACCAAGCCAGGGGAACCAGATACAGATCTCCAGATGGGCCCCTAAGTATGCATGTCCTGGCCCTGCCCCATGGCCGGGCATCATCCCCCCACCCACCCCCTCCCCAGCCTGGCTGAAGGCAGCTTTCCAAATGCTAAAGGGCCTGCAAGTTGTCTGCGAACTTTCAGGTTTTGTACCTTTATCTCAAGGAGTCTAAACGACATCCTCCCAACTCTAAAGACAAAACTCACCGGAGTCATGGACCAGGGAAAACCATGTTCCTAAAGAGGACATTTTCTTTTTGTTTTAACCAAATAAATGTATTGGCTTATGGTTCCAGAGGCTAGAAATTCCAAGTCAAACCGTGGGCAGGGCTGTTTCCTTCCAAGAGCATGAGGGGATCTGTGGCAGGCCCCCTGCACCCCCTGGCAGCCCCAGAAAGCTATCTCCTTTCTGCGTTTTCGCAGGATCTTCCCACTGTGTGTCCAAGTCCACATTTATTTTATTTTATTTCTAGCTATTTATTTATTTTATGAATGATGGGATTGTTTTTTATTCTTTTTTTAGTGTTAGAATCGCAGGGTGCACGTGAGGATTTACTATATAAGTCTATTGCGTGAAAATGAGGTCTGGGCTTCTGATGAGCTAAACAGGGCCTTTGCTGAATCATTCTTCCTTCCACTGAACTCTAAGGGTTTCCAAGACATTCTCCAGGGTTCAAGAGAGGCAGCTCCTTCCAGAGAGACCCAGGCACTTGCCCAAGCTTGATAATCATCGGGCGAAACGTGGGTAATCATGACAGCTAGTTTTCGTTCAGTGGCCACACATGGCAGGACTTCTCAAGTAGCCCGGCAGGAAGAGCCTGTGAGTGGGTGCCGATGTCACCCCTGCTCGGCAAATGAGCAAACTGAGGCAGAAGAAGCCAGCAGTGTCAGAGAGGGGATCTGGGCCAGGCAGCCGAGCCCAAGCTCCCCTCCTAACCCTGGGCTTCCTGGAACCCAGGACCTGATTCAAGTCATCCTGCTAATGACTGGTCCTGGCTGAAAGAGCTGTCCCTGCTGGGGATCTGTGTCCTGCTCAGCCATCACCATTGACTAGAGACTCTTCTGGGAGCACAGTGGATGAGGCCATTGGATCTGATCTTTCTCTGGAAAATAGAGCGAACCCACAGGGCCAGACATCCTGGCTCCCAGAGGGACATCCACAGGCCAATCTACTGCCCTGAATTCCAGAGCCTCTGGGAAGCATCTCACCACCCCTGTCCCAAAGCAAGGACAGAGTGGTCCGGGAGCCTGGGGGCTGTACATCAGAGTCCTGGAACGTCTGGGCAACGCCGAGGACACCGGCTTCCACACCAGACTGCTCTTCCCACTACAGATGGCCCACAGGCTCCATGAGGCTGCCCTGCGTGGAGGTGGGCAGGAAACACGGGCTGCAGAGGGGGCGTTAGCAGACTGGACTGGCAAGCACAGAACAGAAGCATGTTCTGAAGAGTGGGCCTGCAAAGTGGGGTCCAGGGCACGGCCCAGACATCTGCCTCCTGCAGGAGTGGAAGTGTGTGTGCGTGTGAGTGTGTGTGTGTGTGTGAGAGAGACAGAGAGAGAGAGAGAAAAGGGAGAGAGAGATCACCCACTCAAGACAGGCTCTTAGAGGAAGAGCACTGGAATATTCTGCAAGGGACGTGTTGCTCTCCACATCTCCACATCTTGGAACAGAGCAGAAGGAGTTCGTGGTTAAATTGGGAGTGGGACGGGAGGCATCCTCGTATACAGAATTTCCCAACCCCTGGAAGTGATCTCACCAAAGTAAATTGGTTTTCCAACCCCACCTCAGTGGTGTAAAGTGATCATGTTCAGTTATCCACCTCCTGCTGAAATAGGAGTCCTGATCATTCCTGGGTTGGCTGAATGAACCTGAGAACATTTTCCTCTCCCAACCTCGGCTTCCCTCGGTCTTCAAACAGTCCTCCGAGGAGGACCGGGCTTTGGCTGAGGAGCCCTGTGGACTCTGGAGGTCTAGGCCCACTCCCCGACTTTTGCCAGTGAGGCAAAACTTACCTTCTCTGTGACCCCCAGCTTTAATTAAAACTGGTCTTTTTATAAAAAAAAAAGTCAGTTTTATGTTTCCTGAAGGAGATTTCTTTTGAAACCATGGGAACTCAGTCATTTCTGAAGTCCTTTCTGGCTCTGATGTCAGGCAGAAGTATCTGAAGCCATGTAGGGCCATGAAGACCCCCCTGGGCAGCAGATCAGGCCCAGAATCTTCTGCCGTTTGGTTGAGCCCCATGGTGACTCCACCCTCGCCCCAGTCACTGCTCCCTGCCTCCTCTCTGCAGTGCCAGCTTGTCACATCCCAAACTTGAAATTTCGGCCTCCGCCCAGGGTGCTCATCTACAAAGCACCCCTCCCTCCTCTCTTCTGCCATCCCAGCGCCAGACTGTGTCAGGTGTGAAGGCAGGGCTATCCTTTTTAGCATGCCATGAGCTTAGCGTGCAGTAGGTGCTCAATAAATGTTCACATAATGAAGAAACAAATGCTGTCTCCAGGGTTGTGCTCTAAACGTGTGGTAGAATTCTGTCCCCCTAAAGATGCCCACACCTTCTGAACCTGTGAATAGGTTTACAACACATGGAAAAAGGGATTTGGCTCATAAGATTGAGGTCAAGGTCATGGGCTTTAGAAGAGTATACTGGATTCACTGAGTGGGCTCAGTCTAATTACAAAGGCCCTTAAAAGCAGAGGACTTTCTCTGGCTGGAGCCGGGAAGTGAGGTAGAGGGAGCGGTGAGAAAGATTCAAGGAGTGTCAAAGACTCAACCTGCCATTGATGACTTTGTGGGCAGAGAAAGGGGGCATGACCCAGGGTATGCAGGCAGCCTCTGGAGGCTGAGGACAAGCCCGGCCAGGAGCCATTGAGAACACGGATACCTCAGTCCTGTGACCTCGAGGGACTCAACTCTGCCAACAACCTAGGTGAGGAACTCTGCCAGCCACCTAGGAAGCAGAGCCTCGTTCAGAGCCTGCAGGTACATGCCCAGGCTGCCAATGGCTTGATCCTGGCCTCGTGAGACCTGGATCAGAGAAGCCAGTCATGCTCCCTTGACAATTGTCCCTCCTCCCCTTTACCAGGAGCCAGAGAGTCCCTGAGTCAGTGTTTTGCATGTCTTGCCCTACCTTGGTGTTGACTTCTCAGAGGATATGACTGATGTACACAACACCCCCAGTCAACCCCTGGAGAGGAGGCACCCACGTGGTCAAGGTCTAGGTTGGCTTGGCGGTCCCTGTAAGATGGAAAGACATGACCAAAGCTGCCCTGGGGCATCCTGGTGCCAGCCTGCTTCGAGTGCCCAGTTCCCTAGGGTCCACCACAAAAGCATCCCTTCTGATTGACTGGAGCTGTGGAATGGCCTGGGGTTGCCCCCTGCTGTGTGGGGTTCCATCTGCCCTAGGTGGCCTTATCCTTGTTGTCCCTCTTGTCCTCATGGTATTCCTCCTCATGGTGTTCCTCCTTGTGGTTGCACTGGTCTACAGCCTTCTCCTTCAAGACCCCCAGGTGGTCCGGTCATCTTGCACAACACCAAGGATCATGGCTTCAGGACCCCAAGCAGAATTCTCACCTGACCATGTGCTGCCTCCCATGCCCATATTCCAATCCCCCCAGAGCCGCACCTGTTCACACACCACAAGCAAGCAGCCCCTCCTCTTAGGCCTGACACTTCTCTTTGTGAAATATCAACCAACAGCCTGGCAGGCTCAGTATTCAGAACACAAGCGACACATCCCCCCCTTGAGGATGACCCCTCCCAGTCTGCATGGCCCTTTGAGCACCCTTGCAGCCCACCTGCCTCCACCCCTCACCTCCCCATTTCCAATCCAGCACCAGGCAACTCCTCCTCCAGGGCTTCTCTCCGGTCATCTCTCTTTCTCTCCATCACTGTCCACCCTAACCCACAGCTCCCTGCTGCAGTCCCCTAAAGGGTCTCCCCTCTGCCTCCTCCCCCTCCACTGTCCATTCTCTGCAGAGCAAGGAGCACAGAATTCTAAAACAATGAGTGCCAGGGCACAACTGGGTTTAAAGCCGCTGACGGGTCCTGGTCCTCAGACGTGAGACGTGCTTGGTACGTTTCCTTGAAGGTCCCTGGAACATACATTCTATGAAGCAGGATCCTTGTCTGTTTCACTGATGGAGTCCATCCATGTGAGCCCTGAAACATGGCACTCAAACATAGCTGTTGAATGAATGAATGAATGAGAGAGTGAGTGAAGCCAATGAGAAAGGGCTACAGTTTTTATTTGTTTTTTGTTTTGTTTCGCTTTTTTTTCTTCTTTTGGAGATAGGGTCTTTCTCTGTTGCCCAAGCTGGGGCATAGTAGTGCCATCATAGCTTCTAACAATCCTCCTGCCTTGGCCTCCCAAAGTGCTGGGACTACAGGCATGAGCCACCATGCCTGGTCTCTGGGTTACAAAGTTTAAAATCTGCAGGAGAAATAGTAACACAAATGACATGTGAACATAAATCTTAGTGGCGTTCTGCCAAGCTGTTGCCAACTGCGGCCATCTTCTGCAATTCCACTAATGGCCACCGGGGATACAGAGACGGCCTGTAGAGCTGCCAGACCCCCAGAGCTGATCCCTTGGGTCTCCACACCCATAGAAGCCCTTCCTGAATCAGGGATATGGCCTTTCTACAAATGTTGAATTTAATTCCCTGCTTCCGAGGTCGCTGCTGATTGCAAAGTCTCTGCCCAACCCCAGTCTGTTTTCTCTTTACAAACACAGGTGGCAACATACAGAAAGCAGGGTTTTAGTGCCTATCCCAGTCTCTTGTGCTTTTCCTGTAAAAGTATAACTTGGATTAAAATAACGACATGCATTATTCATGCCATTGCTATAAATATTGTCTGTTATAAAGAGATTAGTAGGCCCATAGGTACACGCTATATCTGTTTTTGCAATAGACACAACTGTTTAAGTCAACAAGGAAGTAAACGCTCAGCTCATACCCAAAGCCTAAGCATCTGCCCCTACCCCGAGTCCCTTCTGGCCTCAGAAGCCTCCTGGATTGTCCTTGCTCCAGGGATGATATATCAGTTCATTTGTGTTGCTACAAAGGAATATCTGAAGCTGGATATTTGTAAAGAAAAAAAAAAAGGTTCATTTGGTTCACGATTCTGCTGACTGAAAGATTCGGCATCGGGTGAGGGTCTCATGGCAGAAGGTGAAGGGGAGCCAGGGTGTGCAGAGATCACATGGCGAGAACGGGAGCACAAGAGAGAGGTACCAGGCTCTGTTTCACAACCACTCTCACTGGGACCGATAGAGCAAGAATTCACTTATTGCATTGGGGATGGCACAAAGTCATTCAGTCATCCCACCCCATGACCCAAACATCTCCCATGAGTCCCCACCTCCAGCTCTGGGGACCAAGTGTCAGCATGAGGTTTGGGGTTACACATCAGAACCATAGCACATGACTTCAGCTTATTACATCAGCTCCCCTGAGTCCTGGATAAGCTCTATTTGCTCTCTCTGAAGAGACCCTCTCAGCAGGGGCTCCTGGGCCTTCTATCTGGCTCTAAGAAATTCTGTTTGATCCCTTTGAACCCCCAAAGGCATACAGCCACACTCCACACCTTCAGTGACATCCAAAGGTCCACTCAGGCACCCATGCAGAGCAGCCCTGAGCTCCTGCCTGTTTGTGGAGCCAGGGACCCTGCGGCCCTCAGTCATCAATGTTTAACTCAGTTTCTGACCTCCACCCGCTGGCTGTGCCCCAGACACTCTTCCTGAATCAGGGTCATGCTCTTCCTACAAACTCTGAACTTAACTCCCTGCTCCTCGTGTCTCTGTTGGTGGGGAAATCTCTACCCTATCCCAGTCTGTAAGCACTCATCTGGCCTCTGACAGACTCCTTCACCAGAGAGGAGTCCACACCCACTGCCTCTATGGGACTGGCTTACATGTCCAAGAAGACAGAAGACAGCTGAGAAGATACACACTCATTTCAAAACAAAGACCTGGTCCTCCCTTCAGGTCAACTCCCTTCTCGCGACTGAGTTGCTTCTTGATGGGGCCAGTGTCCAGCTGTGGGAGCCTAACACCCTCCCCGGCCTCAGTCTCCCCACCTGTGGAGTGGGGGATGACAATAGTGCCCATCCCACAGGATTGTGGGGACTAAAGACGGCAGTGCCACTGTGCCTGGCACATACCCAGAGGCTGGAAGCACTGCCCACCATCTTGTCTGATCCCTGGCATAAAAGTCATTTTGCAAAAGTAAACTGGGCTTATCACTTCTAGTGGATTGATTTTCGTTTTTTTACATAATAGTGGCTGTTTTATAACAAAGCACTGCATTTTTCCTTCAAAAGATCTAGATTGTGTTCTTGTTACAAACATTATATACGAGGGGGAACCCAAAAAAGAGGAATCTATATAAAGAAATACTTATGTTTAGATGTTTAAACTCCAGTCACCCTCAAAGTCCCCTCCATTTGACACAATATACCTATAGAGGTGCTTTTCCTACTGCTCAAAACAGTTTTTGAACTCGTCAATGTTGATGCCTTTCAGTGCTCCTGCTGTTTTTTAGTTTCACCCCTTCCACATTGATAAAACATTTCCCTTGAGGACTTTTTTCATCCAGGGAAACAAAAAAAGTCACCTGGGGTGAGACTGGGTGAATAGGGAGGATGGGGTATGGGGGTCATGCCATTTTAGGTCAAAAACTGCTCAACACTCAGCATAGTGAGGGCAGGTGTGCTGTCCTGGTGGAAGAACCAGTCACCTATTTGCCACAACTCAGGATGTTTCTTCCACAAATGGTCTGTTGCCACAATGCTAGCTGGCACACTAGTGAGTTCCTAGAACACTTACCTAGTAAGGGAAACCTACTACAAGGGGCCTTCCCTACAAAAGATAATTCCAGTTTTCTGGGGATTCCCAGAAAATTATAGAATGTTTTCTTACATACTTGGATTAGACTCTCTCTCTCTCTCTCTCTCTCTCTCTCTCTCTCTCACACACACACACACACACACACACACACACACACACACACACACACACACGAATGGATCCAGAAGCCTGAGACCATGTGTCTCCACCCGGCTCCCATTAGAATTACCCTAAGAGACTGCACCAGGTCCCCTCCATAGACTGGGTGTCAGGGTGTTTAAGGCTCTCCACATGTCTCCAATGGGCAGCTTAGGTGAGGAAAGTCATGCTGAGTAATATGAGCAGCAGCCGAGATGATCCACTCAGGGGACAAGATTCCAGACGTTTCTGCGGGTGAGGCAGGGCCCCGTCCTGAGATATATGATCAAGATCACCAAGCTGGTGATAAGACAAGTTGTGTTTCCTGATGGAAAGCAATCATACAACTTTGGCTCATCAAAGACGCCTTGGCATCCGTGGCATGGTGAAGAGCTCTGAGGAGCAGGCTGAGGCAGTCGGGGGATGGAAGGAGAAAATCCCACGATGAGGTTGTCCTTTTGACATCATCAAAAGCACATTCCTGGGGGAGAAGAGCTCACTCCAGAGGAGGCTAAAAGTCTGGCGAGACTGTGGAATTGTGGTTAGAACATTTGGCTTAGCTCGCTTGTTCCCCAGCGAAGTTTTAAGAGGACATCATCACCATTAGAGAGATGTGCTCCAATGTTCTCGGATGACATGCTACAAAGCCTGGGGTTTATTTCACAATGACCCAGAGGAGAAACCCAAGTGGGTGGGGTGCAGAGAAAGCAGGACTGGCCATGCGCCAGGGGTGGTTGATGTAACTGGTGATGCTCGTGCTTGGCATTGTCCACAATAAAAGAGAAATGCAGGGCATACAGTTTCAGTTAGACTTGGGGAATAAGTATGATGACTAGAGTTCATAATAGTGTATATTTCTAAATTGCCAAAAGAATTGATCCTTGACGGTCTCATCATGAAAATATGAGTTGGTGAAGCGATGGATATGCTAATTCGCTCAACAGAATCTTGCTACAAGGCATGCACAGATCAAAACATCACAGTGTACCTCATAAATACATACGGTTATTGTCCATTAAAAATATGTTTTAGAAAAAAAATTGTAAAAGTTATAAACCTAGAAAAGTATAGAGAACCTATAGGCCAAACACCATCACCCTCCACCCAGAATTAACTAAGGTTCACAGTAGGTCACTTTGGTTTTAGTAAAAGAAATGTAATATTTACCCCCCAAAATATGTTTTCAGAGAAAGTGAGGCTAAGTCCCCCAGGAGTGCCTTCTTTTCCTGGGTATGGTGGGATCCCTTCAGGCACATCCTGGTCCTTTGTGGGGTCACTTCTCACCTCCTGGCTCCCCCACTAAAGATCACAGAAGTGGCTTTAAGACTGTGTTATTTCCTGATTGAAAAGTGTCCACAGAGCTCCTTAGAGGGAGGTGTGTGGGGCTTCTGAGCCCCATGGCTCCTCCTGCAGGGCATCCTCCGAGCTACTGAGTGTCCTCTGTGTGTTCCTCTGCTGGGGCTGCCATGACCAAGCACGGCCAACTGGGCACCTCACACAGGCGGAACTTGCTTTCCCCCAGTTCTGGAGGCTGGAAGTCTGGTGTCTGGCTGGGCACCAGAGTCTGAGATCAAAGTGTGGGCAGGGCTGATTCCTCTGAGGTCTCTCTCCTCAGGGCTCTTAGATGCTCTCTCCTCTGTCCACACATGGCCGTCCCCTCTGTGTCTGCGTCCTGATCTTCATTCTTATAAGGTCCCCAGTCCTATCAGATTAGGGCCCACTCTCAATGATCTCTTTAACCTTAATGGCATTATCTCCAAAGATGCCACATTCTGTGGTCCGGGGGGGGATGGGGGGGAGAGTCAGGGCTTCAACAGATACATTTGGGGGAAGGAGTTGTCCCATAGGGCTCTGCTGTACCCAGGTGCCACTCTTCATCCAGAATAATCTCCATATACAATATTTACTATGTGAATGACATTTCCTCTTTCAATTACTTTTCTCAAGAGATCATTTTTTGCAAAGCCTTTGCTTTTTAGAAGGTTTAAGGAAGAAGAAGAGAAAAACAAACCAACTTAAGCCTCTGAATTTGAATACAATAAAATCTCATTAATTTGGGCTTATTGTAGGAAAATATTCTAGGACAGTAAAGGCTTCAGTTGATTGCCTCAGAAGTTTTCTTTCAACTGGCTGCTCTGTCCTTGTTGAGCTGAGAAAACCCATCTTAGTAAACAGATAAGAATCACTTGCAAGTAATAGTATCATTTGTGTGCAAAGGGTGGGTTAATATTCTCCATTCATTCTTCCCCTGATCAATTATCCATTTCACCACTTTCTCGTGTGCGTTCCACGTGGGGCTAAATTGAGCACACCTCATGAACAGAGGTGAAGCTCACCTCACGTTGAATCTGCAATCAAAAGGAAACTGAGGCAGGTCAGAACCCAAACATGGTGGCTTTATTTTCTCTCTCACTCCTGGTCTCATCAACTTCAAGGGAGAAGCATCGAATGCCGGCTCCAGCGAGCATGTCACGCGGAAGTCTGGATGTAAAACCAGATTGTGTAGTAATTAATTCATCCCATCCCTTTGAGTTTAAATAAAAGGGAAGTACAATCGTGCAACAGTCACTCAGAAGATATTTTCTTCTTTAGAGTGAATGAGGCCCGCGGTTTTCAGTGACACCATCTTCAATCCTCCCAGGTTTTGCCCACTTCTCAACGAGGTCATCAACTCCCTGCGTGGCAATTAAATGTGTCAGCAAAGCACCTACTTAGTGCTATGGAAGCACTTAATTTTCATTAAAAAGATGACATTGCCAGCAATTACCAAGGACAATCCGCATCCGTGAGTATTTATATTCATAAGGACAGACTGGAACACGGAGATGCTTCCTCCTAAGCAGGACTACTAACGGACTGGCTCCAGTCACGTGTCCTGGTCCTTCTGCGGGAGCCACCGCGGGGGACGCTGTTCCCTGTGTTCACGCCCCCCCACCCCACCCTACCCCAGAGGCTGTGTTAATCCCTGGGGTATGATACTGGTGGGTTTTCATTATGAACTCATTTCCTCTGCTCATAACCCTCTTAACACACGCCCTTTAATTGAAAGAGGCCATTTGACTCAGGGTTCTGCCCCCCTCCCCTCTTGTCACACCTGTGCCCACAAGGGTCGGAGGATACTGACAACAGCTGGGGCTGTGTGGAGCCCCTCGAGCAGGTCAGGCACCCCACAAAGAGCACGGCCAGATTTTGCCCCGGCCCTGTGATGCAGGGGTGACCACCCCACGGATAATGGCTGAACTGAGGGTCAGAGGGGCAAGTGTGCCTAAAAGAGGCTGAGTCAGGATTTGCACCCAGGTCTGTCTCAGCCCAAAGCTCTTTATCATCTCCCGGCTGTGCCAGGTGGGGCTTCCCAACTGATCCTGCAAAGGTGAATGGTGTCTGCACTCCACACCAAGTCTATACAGGGTCCTGAGGATGCAGATGAAAGTGTCACCATGCCTGTTTTCCACAGTTCTCAGTCTAGAGTGAAAGGCAGACCCCCAAAAAGACAAGAGAAACATGGCTTGGCCAGTGCTGTCAAGATAGTCAACTTCTGATAAAAATGGGGCATTTAATACATCTCTGCTATGAACACAAATGCATTGCCTGCTGTGGCAGCTATCTTGGGGTCACGAGGCAACGAGATCGAGGAGGCAAAAAAATTTTAAAACAGCATGCTAAGAAAGACAGAGTAGAAGCTAGACAGATCTGAGACCTTCATTGGAATAAGAGAGCACCAGGACAGACTCCAGCCATTGCCAACCTTCGGATTTATTGTAGGAGAAAAATGAATTGCTGCTATAAAGCTCCTGTGGATCGTGTTCCCTGATATTGGTCGCCAAAAGTGTTCCTGTGCATTTCTGTGTCACTTCTTATCCTGAGCTGGATCTCCCCTAGGTCTCAGAGGCAGAGGAACACATCTGGGAAACTGGACCCTGAGCCAGGGAAAGAATCCATACCTCTCGGGACCGTCTCAACCCACCAGCTCGATCTCGGCCACCCGGAAGGAAACCTCCTGCCCCCAGCCCCTACCCTCCACCACACACACCCACACACACACATACACACACACACACACACACGCACACACATACACAGTGCAGGGCTGAGAAGCCCAGAGGAAGACAGAAAGCCTTGACCACATTCAACATCGATCTGACACCTCCACGGTTTGGTGCCAAGTCACAGCAGCCTCACAGCAGCCATCCCGAGATGAGAAGACAAAGGTCAGAGGGCTGTCCAGGGACACAGGCTGTGTCAGAGCGGGGAGAGTGAGCCCCACCCTGGAGGGTCTGACTCCACAGTGTCTCCATGCTGCACTCCCTCCCCCAAAAACTTACCTCCCCTGGAAGCCCCTGGGCATGTGGAGTCCATTCTAGCTTCCCTCGTGACAGCCGGCTTTGCACCCCGATGGGGCAGGGGTAGGAACAGCACCTAGAAACTTCCAGTGGAGGCTGGGCAATCTGAAAACCAACCTTCAGAGATGCAGTGGGAAGGGAAGCTGAGGGGAAGGGGTCCCAGAAAGGACCAAGCTCATCAGGCGGCAGACTCCTTGCTTCGAGTTGGAGCCAGGCACACGACAGGTCCTGTGAACACACCCAGGTGCCCATGACGAGTGAGAAGGGGCTTATCAATGCTCATGTGACCCCCAGGGACAAAGCACAAAGGGTTCAAGTGGTAGAAAAAAGCATAGTCATGTGTGGCACACCCATCAAAGGGAATATTATCTAGCCATAAAAAAAATCTCATTTTCAAAGAACATTTTGGGACACAGGAAAAGTAAGTTTTCTATAGTGCTAGATTTAAAAAAATCAGGATCCAAACCTAAGACTACAGTATTATTCCAATGTGGTGCTATTTAGACTTAATATAAATAGAAAGGAATGCAAAGTTTTTTTTTAAAAGTGATCCTGACGTCAGGCGTCCTTTGAGATGGGATCAAGAACCAATTTTGATTTTATTTTTATATTCCTCTGTGTCTTCCCAACTTGCTGCCATGCACACAGAGCACTTTAAATTAGACAAAGCAGCTATTGTCATACAATTGCAGGGACAGAGACCGGCTCGGCCTCACGGCCTGGGCCACCTGGCATAAGAAACTGTTCTTGGCCACGGGAACTTCTCCATCTGGGCTGCGGGAAGAACAAGGGACAGACACACCCATCTGGCAGGCAGGTGCCCGGGGGGTGGCTGCCTCAGGACCCATGGCTGCATATGCACCCTGGGGTGTTCTGGAATTCCATGGCTGTACATCAGGGCCTGATGCTTCAGAGAACAATTTTAATTGAAGCAGTAACGATGAGACTTCTTCTCCCCGAAGATGGCCTGTGCATGGTAAACATCATGGCTCCTCGCCTGGAACCTGCCCGGCAGGAAGCCTTGGACACTCTAGGCGGGTGTCAGGCCTTCATGTATTCATTCGGCCTTCATGTGGCTTGGGCCCATTCTGTGTCTGGCTCTGTGTTGGGTGCTGGGATGACAGTGACCAGTGAACAAGAGCAGGCGTGGCCTGGCTCCCACAACTGGGCCCAGGAATCACAGCCCAGAGCACCATGAGCTGGCCCCTGACTGCCCCTTCCCCGCACCCACCCTGCATTCCCCCCATGGCTCCTTCCTGTGCTCCCATGTCCTAAGAGCATGACCACAGTGCAGGGAGGGTCCTCAGCCTCTCTACGTCCTGACCCACAGGATGACAGACGGTAGCCGCACACAGTGACAGGTCACAGAAGGAGAAATAGTCACAGGCAGAGAGATGTGTTAGTGACCCCAAGAGAAACCAAAGCAGTGACGGCTCAACACAGCAGCTTATAGACAGAAGACAGGGCTCTAGCCTTGACACCACCAATGAATAGACTGTGACTCTGGTCCCGCCCCTCCTCTGAGCCTCAGTTTTACCACAGGCAAAATGAGAGACCGTGCCGAATAGATGGCCTCCCAGCCCCTTCCAACCTAGAACCTCTGGAAGCCGGATAGCCAGGTGGGGGTGGGGCTCCCTTCCGGGAGTTCAAGGAGAAATGCTGCCAGAAAGCAGCCACCAAGAACTATGTTCAAGATTTATGTCTTAAGCAGAACTGCTTTTAATTCCTCCTTGAAGACGAGTGGCTCTCTGCATTCCAGGCTGTGCTGGCCTGTCCCATCCATCAGCCGGGTTGTGCTACACCAGGGCAACCCAGCACTAATTCACAGGAGGAGGTCTTAGGGCCGCCACTTCTCACCATAATCCATCAAGGTCCCCTCCTGAGCCCGAGCTCTTAGCTGCCTGCGGGCACCACATCAGGTGGGCGGTGCAGGTGACGAACGGTCCACAGACCCCACCCACATCCTGGTCACACCCCTGGTCCCTTAGACTCAACTCGACAGGGACCCTGCTTCTGCCAGGTGGCCCATCCAGCTGTCCTCGATGCTGGGGACAGGGCTGTGGGCCTACGTATAGCCAGGTGGAAATGTGCCTGGGCAGTCGGGAGGCAGGTGAGGCAGGACCCCAGTGGGCAGGAAAGAAAGGAGGAGAGAAAGGAAGGAGACAAAGGGTATGTCACGGTGGAACACCTAAGCCCGTAGGAGGATTTGGTGTTTACTCCTAAGGAGACAGGAAACCACTGGAGGCTTCTGAGCTGAGGAGTGACATGACCTGGTTGATGTTTTAAGGCAAGGGTCTCTAGCCCTCTGGCCACAGACCAGTACTGGCCCATGGCCTGTTGGGAACTGGGCCGCACAGCAGGAGGTAAGCTGCAGGCAAGGGGAGCTCTGCATTCTGTCAGATCAGTGGCGGCATTCAGTTATCATAGGAGCGCCAACCCTACTGTGAACTGAGCATGCAAGGGTTAGGCTGCGTGCTCCGTATGAGAATCTAATGCCTGATGATGCCCTGCCCCCACTCCCACCCCCTTCTCCCTTACATGGAAAAATTGCCTTCCATGAAACCAGTCTCTGGTGCCAAAAGGTTTGGGGACCATTGTGTTAAGGGTTTGCTCTGAACACTGCCCAGAACACACCATGCTGGGAGGCCACGTGAGAGGGAGGGGTGAGGGGAGGGAGGCACACCCCCTTGTGGAGATGGCACTGGTCAGGTGTTCTGCAAGATGGACTGGCGGTACCTGAGGAAGAGACAGGGGCTCCCAGGGGCTCTGAGGGAGAAAGGTGTCGATGGGGTGGTGAGGATGACCCAAGACAGCCGGTGTGAGAGAGAGCAGCTAGAGTTTGGTTTTGTGCACACGTGGAGTTTGAGCGTCCACACCTACAGGAGGAGGGCTTGGCCCCTGGCTTTGTTCTAAAATGCTGCCACATGGCGATAAAGAGGAACAGACTGACAGCCTGCATTACCGCTATTTTAAAATGTCTACAGACGACGCATCCATGGCTGCCCTGCTCCAGCGAGATCACTCCCTCCACATGGCCTCCTCGATGCGGCTGAGTAGCTGAGTCGAAGCCCAAGGGAGAGCTCTGGGCTGGACGTCGCATCTGGGTGCCATCACACACAAATGCTATTTTGAACCATGAATCTGAATATCATAATCAAGTGCTCAGGTGTGGATGGAGACCCAGGGAGTGAGCCCAGATTCTAAAAAATCAGGGGGCATAGCAGAGGAGACTGAGATGGAGGCAGTGGCATAGAAGGAAAACCCGGAAAGCGTGACATCCACCCACGGGGCACCCCAGCAAGAGGACAGTGTGATCAGACGATTCGTAGGAACATTCAAAATCACACGAACGTGAGAAATGATGACTGTGTTGAGCGACACAGACATCAGTGGTGGTCTTGACAGGTCAGTTTGGGTGATGTTGTGGGGACACAGTCTGACTTGAGTGGATTCAGGAAAGACTAGGAAAGAGACAGGAGACGTCTGGACCACACGAAGCAGAGAACTGGAGCCGAAATTGGAGGTGACGGTGGACCGGGCTTTCCTGTTTCTAGGTAGGAGACACTGAAGGCAATGACCTGACAGAGGGAAGCATGGATGGCCAGGAGAGAGAAGATGGGAATGCTGGGGCAGCAGCCTTAAGCAGGCAAGAAAGGACACAATTTGGGGACATATTGAGAAGTTGGCCTTCACAGTCACATGGAGAGGGGAAAAGTGTGGCGTGATGAGACATAGATGCAAGAGTGGGGCATGTGGCAGTCATGGGTCCCCCTTCTTGCTGCTATGGCCCATGGACAATGAGGATGTCTGCACAGTGGTGGCAAGAGAGGCATCAGAGGTTTGCAGAGGGGATGGCGTGACTCTTGGAGACGCTACAAATAATGTTCTCAGGTGCAATGTGATCATGAACGGAAGCAAGGGACCACTGGAAGGAAGTTAGTGTTTGTGAACTTCAGATAGGACCAGTGAGCACAGAAGAGGATGGGTTCTTCTTCAGTCCTGGTCAGCTGTGCAGGTAAAGGCTTGGAGAGGGGAAGCTGGATTTAACATCTGGTAGATGTTGCCAGAACAGTTCAGTGAAGCAAAGGAGTTGAGTGCCTATGCAGGGGCATGGTCATAACAAAGGACTCTGGGTAGGAGGGAAAGACAAGGCACGGGTCGGGGAGGGGAGCATAACGGTAGAAGCCTCAATGTACTGTAGGTCCTGGTAGGACTGAGGATTGTTGGAATCTGGGTGTCAGAGGGGAGTCTGGGTGTCAGATTGTTGGAGTCTGGATAGACAGGAGTGTTTGTAGTTGGAGAGTGAGACTGCTTGACCTTTATATTGTGGGAAGGTGCTGCAGTTATTGAGAAGGTAAGGTCTAGGGCTTCACAAGATGAGTAATTGTTTGAGGTAATACTCCACTTATCTATTGCTGTGTAGCAAACCACTCCAAACT
This sequence comes from Tarsius wallacei, assembly GCA_963574415.1. NCBI lineage: Eukaryota > Metazoa > Chordata > Mammalia > Primates > Tarsiidae > Tarsius > Tarsius wallacei. The sequence goes on from CAUYQG010016324.1 coordinate 19,880, forward strand.
TAGTGACTTCAAAACAACAATGAATTCTTGTCTTTCCTGATCCTGTGGGTTGACAGGCTTGGCTAGGCTGTTCTTTCTTGAGAGTCTCTCAGGTGATTGCAGCCACAGAGTGGTCAGGGCTGAAGTCAACCAAAGGTTGACATGTTGGCATCCAAGGAGCTCACTCATAAGCCTGGAAGGTAGTGGCTGGCATTGAGGGCTCAGTCAGAGCTGCTATTGGCGTGCTTGCACTTGGGTACTGAGAAGGAGCCTTGCAAGAGAGAGAATCCCAGGAGATCCAGGCAGAAGATTTTAGGCTTCTCAGGGCCTAGCCTCAGACATCTCAGAACATCAATTCCACCACTTTTTCTTGGTCAAGCAAGTCAGTGAGGCCATCCTAGGTTCAAGAGAAAGGGAGCAGGCTCCACTTCCTTATGTGAGGAACAGGGAGGGATGGAATGGGTAGTAGCCATCTTTGAAGACCCACAGTCTATCTCCGACCCTCCCTTCCTCGAGTGTCCAGGTGCTTCATGACACCCTTATTGCTCTTAGAAGCTACCCAAGAAGGTCCATGAGGTATGCCTTTCAGGATTTCTGAGGTTTCAAGAAAAAACCATGCCCTTGATTTACCTTCATGCCATTTCTTACCTTGAGAATCTTCCTTTGAGAGTCTTGCCAGCTGGAAAGAGCATGCATCTCTCTGTAGTCATACCTTACCAGATGTGGCAAAAATACACCAGTTTGCAGTTTCAGCACTCTCTCTAGAAATCTTCTAAGCCAAGTTAATTGGTTCATTACATGTATTTTCTATGCTCCAGGTGACAATGTTGCCAAACTTTCCAGGGTCTGACAATGGTCTCCTCTTCTGCAGCGTCTGACGACAACTCCCTCCCTATTTTCAGGCCTTGCCTAACAGACCTTCGAGTCCTTTCCAGCCTCTTCCTGCCACTCAGTCCGAGAGCCAGTGCCACATGCTTTAGGTTTTGTTGCAACAGCACTTCACTTCCAGGTATCAACTTCTGTTCTGATCAGTTATTGCTGAGTAACAAGCCATGCCAAAATTTAGTGGCTCGAAACTACCTATTATTATCTCTTGCATTTCTGTGAGTTGACTGGGCTCAACCAGCTGATTCTTGCTTGGGGTTTCTCATATGCTAACAGTCAGAGAGCAACCAGGGTTGGTGTAATCTGAAGGCTCAACTGTGCTGGACAAACCACACAGCTGGCTGTGGATGCTATTGTCTGGGAGCTCAGTTGGGGCTCTCAGCAGAAGGTATCTCACCTGGTCTCTCCACTTGGCTTGGGCCTCTCTCAGAACAGGGGCTAGGTACAGAAAAAGAGCATTTCATCGTCTATGGACTGGCCCAGATTCAAGGAGAGGGGATTCAACTTCACTCTTTTTTGGGGGGGGGGGTTGGGGTATCACTCCGTTGCCCAGGCTGGAGTGCAGTGGCAAGCTCACGGCCACCCCAGCATCGACCTGTTGGACTCTGGCGATCCTTCTGCCTCAGCCTTCCAAATAGCTAAGACTACAGGTGCACACTACCATGCCTGGCTAATTTTTTGAGTTATTGTAGAGATGAGGTTTTGCCAAGTTGCTCAGGCTGTTATTGAACCCGTGGGCTCAGGCAATCCCCTCAATTCGGCCTCCTAAAGTGCCGATTACAGGTCGATGCCACTCTTGATGTGAGGAGCACCATCCCTGGAGAGAAGAAGTGGGTGGTGGTTTGTCTGGGGAGACCCTCTGTCCGGATAGGATGGAGGAGAAAGTCGCCGGAGGAGAAGAGCATAAGGAACTGGGAAGCCAGAGTATTGGAGGGAACCTCTCCATGGATACTGAGTACAGTAAAAATGATGAGAAGCAGTGGTATTGGAGAGTGGAAAGTGCATCCTTAAAGGATAAGTGGGCTTGGATTGTTAAATTTCTATGTCAGTGAGCGGGAGGCTTCGGACTAGCGTCAAACCTGCGGTGTAAGTGAGGAGGGAGGAAGGGTGGCCAGCAGTGAAGAGAATGCCTGCCTGAGTCCTGGAGCAGAGGAAAGAGGCCCCAATTGGGGGTGAGGAAGGGGAAGGCTAGAGCTATGTTTTAGTTCATAGAGTTAGGAACACATTACAAGTGACTGGGGATGCCAGGAAATTTGCAAATGATTGGCCATGGTTTCCGGAGGAACTGATGGAAGCATGTCAGGTATAGGGGAAGGTGGGAGACGGCATCAGAGAAAAGGTGGACAGGGTCCCACAGGAGGAATCTCGTACGTCCAGTGGTTGTGGGCATGATCAGGGATAAGGAGCAGGAGATTCGTCTTTGGGTTCCAGAGAAGATGATAAAAGGAAAGACAGTTAGGAAGGAGAGAGAGGCAGGGTGTTTTCAAGAGGAATGAGCTCTTCTTTGCTCCCATGGAGGGTGGTGCCAAGCCAGGAGAGAGGAGGCTTTGCGAAGGAGCTTTCTCTCATCTTGTTCAACAACACCATCCATTGTTGTTCCACGGTGGCCTCATGCTTGCTTGTCTAAGCTGTCCAGTGAGACTTCCACCACCATTCTCACAATGACCAACACAGTGCCCTCTGGGGACCAGGTGCCACAGAGATACCAGTTAGATGGAGGGCCCCTGGGATGTCCTTGGTGCATTCCGCTAGGAAGAAGACACCTTTGTAATTTGCAGGACCCCTTGTTCCAGGGTGCAGGAGCCTGTGTCAACAACGAAAGATGAAATCCCCTGAAATCATTTTGTTAATGATTCCACTTAGAGACAAACATTCCACAAGTCTCTTTGCTATCTGGTCTTTATCATGGGATTTGGAGAAAAGAAAACTCATGCCTCTGAAGTTGATGGGAGGAGCTTGGATCACTGGATACTGGCACAGTTCAGGACACCTTCTAGAAATTTCCATCACCCAAGAAATTTTCATAATGTTTAAGGGATGGGATCTACAGCACCACAGAGCTCTCTGGAAACTTCAGACTCTGAGGAAGGATACATGCAGGTAGAGCATCTTGTTGATCATAAAGGATAGTTTGTCCTTGTGGTCAAGAGCATAGATGCCCTGGATCAATGCCAGCCTGGAGCCATTTTACACATGTATGACTCTGGACCAGAACCTTAACATCCAAGTCTCAGTTTCTTCGCCTAAAGTATGGGTATGATGATAGTAGCACAAACTTCTAGGTTACTATGAGTAAATATTTGTCACGTGTGTAGTACAGGAGTGTTATTGACTCAATGTATCCCCCTCCAAAGTTCATAGATTGACGCCATCTCCGTTGTGACGGTTTTAGGAGAAGGAGACTTTGGGAGGTAACATGGTAATTAGATGAGATAAGTTCATGAGAGTGGAGCCCCATGATGGGATTAGTGTCCTTACATGAATATGAAAAGACTAAAGTTTGCTCTCCATTACATGAGGACACAGTAAGAGGGCAGTTGTCTACAAGCCAGGAACGGAGTCTTCCCCAGGAACTTAATCGGCTGGCAACTTATTCTTGGACTTCCAGTATCCAGAACAGTGAGAAGTAAATATATGTTGTTGAAGCCATACAGTCTGCGGTGTTTTATTATGGCAGCTACACTCAAACAGGAGACACGTTTGTGGTAGTGACTAGTTGAGAAAATAAGTTGAGGGAAGGTGAGATTTGATAAAAGTGGGGACACGGGTCTGTTTGGGCTTCGAGTTGACTTTGGAACGGGGCCATAGCCTGTCAGGAGTTTTGGGAGAGTTCTTGAGAGGATCCTGTGTAGACAGGGGAAGGTCAAGACACAGGACAGAACACTTGTCCAGCTTCCTCAGGTCTCTGTCAGGATCATCCCTGGCGTCCCTGTGTCCACCATCTATGGAACTTGCCAATGGATCCCCCAGGATCCATGTTCATGGATCATAGCTGATCTGTGTACTTTCCTTAGGAAATAAATTCATAAGAAAGTTTCTCCATGTTTTTAAACTCGTCAAAATTAGGGAATGATCTCCCTATTTGATCTAGGATTTTCCTTTGGTTTCTTTGCTTAATCATACAGTAAATACCACTCTGTCCACAAATGTTTATTGAGTAACTACTATGTACCAGGCAACTTCACAGACTTGAGGGTACAACCCAGGACACCTGGACAAGTTTCCTGCCCTCAGAAAAGAATGGAAAAATAACACATAAATGAAGCATCACCTTAAGTCACTTCAGGCAGGAATCTCCCTTGGGAAGAGAGCAAGGTACTATTGAAAAGAGGACCTGGGGGAGGGGGGCTTTTTATACAATGCTGGGACAAGGCCCTCAGGAAGAGGAGTCTTCTGCAAAGGGTTTAGGGAAGAACATTTCAGGCAGAGAAACCGCAAACCATTGCACTTTGCACTTTTACCACACCTTTACTGACTCCCAAGATGGTGCTGGGAAGCACTGGGACAGCCCCTATTCTGCCTCCAGGCTTCTCCATAAAGAAATTCTGGCATCCAGGAAAGTCTGGAGCCCCAGCTGGAGCTGCTCCCCAAGACAAAGTGACTGGTGAGGCTTTCTGCCATGCTCAGCCCTGCTCCTGAGCATGGCGGGACTCCACCTCCAAGGAGGTGGTGCTCTGTGCCTGACATCCCACTGTCACCCAGTCAGACACTGAGGGGCACTGTGACCTCTGTCTTGGAGTGAAACAGTACCAATCCAAACAGGAATCCTCATGATCCTGCAATCCCACTCCTGGGTATATGTCTAAACAAAATGAAATCGGTATATCAAGGAAGTATCTGCACTCCCGTGTTTATAGCAGCACTATTCACAATAGCCAAGACAATTGAATCAACCTAAGTGGATAAACAAATATGTATATACACACACACAATGGAATGCTAGTCAGCCATAAAATTCTGTCATTTGTGTCATGAACCTGGAAGACACCATGTTAAGTGAGATGAACAAGGCACCAAAAGACAAATACCACATGCTCTCACTCGTGTGGAATCTTGAAAAGTTTATTTCAGGCCAGATGGAGTGGCTCATGCTTATCATCCCAACACTCTGGGAGGGTGAAGTGGGAGGATTGCTTGAGTCCAGGAGTTCAAGACCAGTCTAGGCAACATAGCAAGACCTCATGTCTACAAAAAAATAAAAAATTATCCAGGTGTGGTGATACTCACCTGTAGTCCCAGCTACTTGGGTGGCTGAGGCAGGAGGATTGCCTGAACCCAGAAGGTCAAAGCTGAGGTGAGCCTGATCGTGCTTCTGCATTCCAGCCTGGGCACCAGAGTAAGACTGACTGAAAGGAAAAAAATGTTGACCTCATAGAAGTAGAGAGTAAAATAGTGATTACCAAAGGTTGGGAAAAGTAGAGGTTGGCTCAATGGGTACAAAGACAGAAGGAATAAGTTCTAATGTTCTGTTGTACAGTTGGGTGACTAGAGTTAACAACAATATGTTGTATATTTCAAAAAAGGTAAAAGAGGATTTTGAATGCTCTTACTACTGAGAAATAATAAATGTTTAAAGGGATGGATATGCTGATGAACCTAATTTGATCATTACACAATACATAATGTATCAAAACATCTCTCTATCCTGTAAATATGCACAATAATTATCGATTAAAAATCAAATAAATCTTTTTAAAAATTTGCTGCAGAAAATAAGCTTAAAAAAAAAAGCAGGAATCCTAACCAAAAGGGAGAAAGCAGGGGTTTGGGGGAGTGTTGGGCCTTTCTCTCCCTGCAAGAGCCTAGCCTCTGGAAAAGACTCACAGATCTTGCTGTAACACATCCCAGAGTCTAATAATTCTACCCAGAAAGCCACAAAAGGAGACACATCACATGGTGTTTATGCTAGAGAGTCCGAGAACCCACAGGGAGATTTGATTGAGGGCTTCCCAGAACAAACATTGGAGCAGACGCCTCACTGGTCTTTAGCAAAACAAGTTGTCTCAGTGTGTGGATTCTTGCCCAAATAGGTCATATTAAATTGTTTTCTTGGTTTGTGAATGTTGAACTATCCTTGCATCCCTGGGGTGAATCTCACTTGATCATGGCGAATGACCTTTTTAATGTATTACTAGACTGAGTTTGCAAGTATTTTGTTAAGCATTTCTGTTCATAACAAATTCTGGGCCAGTCGTTTTCTTTTTTGTTTTTGTGTCCTGTCTGGCTTTAATATCAGGGTAATGCTGACTCTGTAGAATGAGTTAAGGAGCATTTCCTCCTCTTCAATTTTTTGGAATAGTTTGAGAAGGATAGGTGTTAGTTTTTTTGGTAGAATTCAGCAGTGAAGCCATCCAGTCCCGGGCTTTTCTTTGTCGGAAGATTTTTATGAGTGATTCAGCCTCATTGCTTATTGTTGGTTTATTCAGGCTTTCTATTTCTCCCTGATTCCATCTTTGTTGGTTATGTGTGTCCAGAAATTTATTCATCTCCTCTAGGTTTTCTAAAGTATCGGTGTACAGTTAGTTGTTCATAATGCAGTCTCTTGTGATTTTTTTGTACTTTTGTGATAACAGTTGTAATGTCTCATTTTTTTGCATCTGATTTGTGCCTTCTCTCTTCCTTTTTTTTTCTTAATGTAACTAAAGATGTGTTGATTGATTTTGTTTCTCTCCAAAAAACCAGCTTTTCTTTTTGTGGCTATTTCATAATGTTTTAGTCTCAATTTTGTTTAGTTCTGCTCTGATCTTTGTCATTTATTTCTTTCTATTTTTATAAGGTTTGGTTTGTTCTTGTTCTTCTAGTTCTTAAGGTATATCATTAAGTTATTTATTTGAAGTCTTTCTACTTTTTTGATGTAGACATTTGCTGCTACAAACTTCCCTCTTAATGCTGAATTTACTGCATCTCACAGGCTTGGCATGTTGTGTTAATATTTTAATTTGTTTCAAGAATTTTTTTTCATATTTTTCTAAATTTTTCCATTGACTCAATGGCCATTCAGGAGCACATTATTTAACTTCTATGTATTTTATTTTTCCAAAGTTCCTCCTATTATTGATTTCTAGTTTTATTGTTCCATTGTGGTCTGAGAAGATACTTGTTATGATTTTGGTTTTTAAAAACTTGATGGAGGCCAGGCTCAGTAGCTCAGCCTATAATCCCAGCACTTTGGGAGGCCAAGGTGAGTGGATTGCCTGAGCCCGCAGGTTCGAGACCTGCCTCGGCAACTTGGCGAGACCTCATCTCTACAATAAATCAAAAATTAGCCAGGCGTGGTAGCGCATGCCTGTAGTTCCAGCTACT
>CAUYQG010016328.1:0-31126 GCA_963574415.1 Tarsius wallacei
TCCCTCTCCCCTGTTCCCTCCCTGTCTTACTTTTCCTTGTACTGCTGCAGCAACAGTGACATCATAACAGAGAACACAGTGACATAACTTCTGTGTTTAGAAATAACTCTATATTAAGTAGATTAAAAAATGACTAAAATCATAATAGTACTCTAAGTGATTTTGTGCTTGAAAATTTTGTTAAGAATGAACTACTAGTTTTGAATGAAATAAAACAAAAAAATTATTCGTGCTACTAGAAAAGAAAGAAAGTTTTTTAAGGGCATTAGTAAAAGATTAGGCAGAAAGCAGAAAGGAAAGATGTTTAAGACCAAATAAAAATTGAATTTCTATAATCATGTAGCAAGAATGAAATTTAAGCCCCAGGCTCTCAGAGATCCAAGAAAAAGGTTGAGGGTTTCAAAGTGAAATCCCAGTTGAGAAGATATTTTGCTAACCACTGCAACTACCTGGGATAATGAATGTAACCTCAAACACCCATCAAAAGGTAACTAACTGAAATCAACAGTTTTTTTTCCTACAACTGGTATTACACACACACGTGTGCACTCTCACACTCACAGTGTCCCAAATGCATTCAGTAGCTGTGTTCTTTGAATCACATAACTTTTTCCTTAGTCTTTGGATCTAAAGGACAAACAAGAAAAACATCCTAGCTCTGTGATATCCAATATTACAAGTTCTGAGAAAATTCCATCTAAAATAAACAACAGGACTTTTTACCTAAATATTTTGCTTTTTTCAAAAATTAGATTTTTAAAGCTAGAATTTTGAAGAGAGCTATGAAATCCCATTTGGAGCTTACTGTGATATGACATTTTAATTTGAAAAGGAGACTAATTCAAGGAAATCAACTGAAAAACTATTAGAATTAATTATTTTAAAGCTCAGTAAAAAGGTCCAACTATAAGGTACATTTTTAAAAATCATCTTTCTTAGATCAACAAAAAAGGAAATATTGACTCACATTTACAATAGCAATAAAACATGATACCTAGCAGTAATCAAAAGAGCAAATGTATACAATTTACATGAAGGAAAAACACAAAGTCTGCTAAGAAATGTAGAAAAGAAAGCAAAATGTAAAGAAATGCCATTTTCTTTGAGAAAAAAAGACTTAGTCTTGTAAAGATGTCAATCCTTTCTAAATTAATTTAAAACTTTTCTGTGGTTTAAATCAAAGCTCTAGAAGGATTTAATTTTCTTAGAACTTGACAAAAATGTTTAAATTATTTGGAAGAATAAACACGCAAAAAGAAAAAGACTGACAAAGAATACAAATGAAAGAAACTAGTTCAACCAGATCTGAAAACACATGATAAGGCTGCAATCATTAAATCTACAAGTAACATTGATAACCAATAGAATAGGAACAAACTCTAATGTATACAGTGGAGTTGTTCAACAGAAGTGTAATGAGTCATATGTATAATTTAGAATCCTCTAATATCAATATTTTAAAATATTATTTAAAATAAGAAAATAATTTCAATATGTTTATTATGCTTTTTGTATATCACTAGTATAGCATATATTATATATTTTATTATATTCAAAATATGGTCATTTCAACATGTTATGCATTTTAAGAACTACTGAGATAATTTACATCGTGTTTCTGTTATTCTAAGTATTTGAAATATGTATGCATCACATCTCAGTTTGGTCTAGCCATATTTTAGGTGCTCAGTTTCCCCCTACAGCTAGTGACTGCTGTGTTGGACAGTGCAAGTAGAAAGAAAATTAATATGGATAAAAGAGATACCATAAATTCAATAAATGGTATTAAAATAATTTTCTCCTTTGGTTAAAAAAGAAAAAAAAGTAAAAGTTTAACTAATACAAATATCTCAAACAATAAGTAGTACAAACTCCAAGGAGATGAAAGAGTTAAATGCTTTAAAAAGTCAAAATTTAAGAATATTATAAATGACTCTTTGTCAAATCTCTGGAGAGAAAAATTCTCCAATGTAAAGACAACATAAGATGTCTCAAAACATGTAGTCAGTAGATTTGGTTATGTAAAATTTTTAAACTTTTTCACATATGAACTCAAAAGACAACGGGTAAAAACAAATATTTACCATAAATATGACAAACAGGGTTTTAATAATTTTGAGGAACTTATGCAAATCAAGGTATAAGCTAGTAAGAACCCTAACAGATAAATGGACAAAGGAGAGGAACAATTTTGAAAGTAATCAATTAGTGAGAAAACACATGGGAAGGGGGTACCCATCTCATTAATAACCCCAGAAATGTACATTTAAACATGATTGCTTAATGTTTCTTCCTTCCTCAACCATCGATAATGCCAGCTTCTCTTCTTGGCCTCTTCTAACTTTTCTCATCTTTTATACAAACATTGCAAGTGTGACTATGATTAGAGAATATTCTGACATCATATTTTCTGCCATTTGGAAGAATTTTGTAAATAAATAAATACAAAAATGACTAAAATAATCTGATTATTTAGTGCTCAAAGAATTTTGAGAGAGAAAAACCACTGAACGAATCATAACATATCTGAGTTGAAAGGACTTTGGACATCTAAAAAACAGTGAAGGAAGGAAAATAAAAGTGCCTCACAAAGGCAAGGTACTTCTGTTTTCCAAATCCTCACAACTGCAGATATCAAAGGTAATCTCAAATGTTCAGTTGCTGCAATGATATACAACAAAAAATAATACAAAGAACAATGATCAAAGAGATTATTTTTAACACTCACATTTGCAGCAGTGAAAGAAAAGTATCAGTTAAGACACAGGACTCAGTCCACCCTAATCATAATGAGTGTTGCAAATGCTACGACAGTACCTACTACGTGCCTGGTGCTGTTCTTGTCTAATCCTCACAATATCCCTATGATTAGGTATTACTAATATCCCCATTTTACAAACAGGACATCTGAGGTACTGAATGTTAAGTAACTTTTTTAGGAACACATTGTTAGTAAGAGGATGGATTAATTACTATCCTGCCCATAGGAGACTTAATCATATTCTAAAATGCAGGCTAAATTTTAGCTAATTAAATATTTAATGAATGCTTATTATGTTCACATATTGGTTTTTTAAATGTCCAATTTATGACACAGTTGAGTTTCATTTCATATGCTAAAGTAATATTTGTGATACTGTAGAATTCTTTTTATGTGCCAAGGTAAAAAATGCATTAAAACAATTTTATAAGATTTAAAACAAGCTTTATTACATACACTTTGGTAGAGGCTATGGTTGCTCTATCTTTTCTTCAAGGGTTGTAGTGGCTTATGTAAGTGGCCACGTCTTTGATCAAAAGTTCCCATCATTAGTATCACTGAAATAATTAATGTATTTTTATTTCCCCCTTTGCTCCAGGGAAAGGGCAACAGGGAAGATCACCTCATTAAGCAGGAGAATATAGTGTGGAGAATGTCACATAAAACAAGAAGGGGAGGTGAAAAGCTTGTTTTTTTCCAGCCCCTGTGGATTTGTAGAAGAGGGAGAAGGAGGAAAGGAAAGGAGACAGTGAGACAAGGCCTTCCTGACCCTGTTCTCCAGACTCAAGTTATGAAGAAGAAATTAAGTTAATTAGGTTAAAAAGCAAACTCAAAGCAGAGAGGAGCTGTGGCCACATTCCTGTTTGTGACTGGGAAGTCGACAAGACGACTTTCTAGAGTACATGAGCATACACCCTCACACACCTACCGCAACCTGCTGCTTCAGGTGTAAAGGTACAGTTCAGTGTGCTTAGAAAGGAAAAGCTTCTGATTTAGGGTTCCCCAGCTGCCCTGGGCCGCTGTGTGGAATAGGATCTTGATGATTTCACATACTGTGGTTGGAGAGTGGAGTTCAAGGATGGTCTGTCTCCAGAGCTTAACTAAGCTTGGTCATGATAGGGTAATATGACCCTGTGGTTTAAGGCTACAGAGCAGGTTACTAAGCCTGGGGACTGAGAGGAGCCAAACCAGACCTCAGTTCATGGGCTAGAGCCAGCAATGACCAAGCTGCGACTGACAAGCTCTATCAGGAATTCACCAGCCATAGATATGAGGATCAAATGACAGCACCTAGCAGACAGGGACAACCTCAGAAAGCAAAGGCCCATAGAAAAGGATAAAGCCCTGCCAGCATGAGTCTCAGGTCACTCTATTCTCTGTCATTTTAAAAGCATCTGAACATCATATACCCAGACTCCATCTTGGAGACAAGTCTGGAAAGAAAAGAAAATCTGAAAAATGTTAGCATTTATCTGAAAGAAACTGAGTTATCACTGTTTTAATTTTTGAAGAGGACTAAAAATGTGTATGTTGTACTAAATTTTACTTCATATATTCAGCAGGCAGGGCTCAGGAGAAAGAAGAAACTTACAGAAAAAAATAGGCTACATTTGTATACATGCATGCATGTTGTGTGTACCTGTTACCTCATTCAATAACATTTCCTGTGGCAAAATGGGATCTGTGTAACAGAGAGACCCATTTTATAAAGGAATTTCCTCAAACAGATTGTTATATTGTGACAGGAAAAAAAAAGGAGAGACAGAGCCTCATTTGGGATTAAAATTTCTTTATAGAAAAACCTGCCATAATTAAAAACATTACCTATTCCATATTATGTACCAAGAACTGTTTTAAACACTTTTGAAAATGAATTCATCAAATCCTCATAATCACTCCATGAGGGAGTGAGTGTTTTTCTATCATCTCCATTTTACAGATTCGAAAAGTGAGATCTGGAAAGATTAAGCAACTTTTTATGATCTCCATGGTTTATGCTCTTATTGTCCACTCTATGCTGCCTTTTGGTAAATAAATCACTTGCAGGCTAAATATACTTACTTTTCCACCTGACCTCTGTTAGCTTTACCTTGCTATGGGCACCACTCCTCTGACAAACCTCTCCCCTGAGCTCCAGGACCTGCTTCTGGATGTTTCCACTCAGATGGGTCATCACTGCCTCACGCTTGGCATGCTGCAAGCTGAACAGAATCACTCCTCTTTTTGTTCTCCGTATCTAATTGGCACCAGCATCTTCTCAAGCCATAGCTAGAATTAATCCCAGAACCATCCTTGACTGCTCACTCAGCACATCTGATCTGTCATCAGGTCCCATAGATTCAATTTCTTTATAATCTCTCACCTTAGTGGTTAAGAACATGGGCTCTATAAAAAAAAAAAAAATGAAATCACGTCCTTTGCAGCAACATGGATGGAGCTGGAAGCCATTATCCTAAGTGAGTTATCACAGAAACAGAAAATCAAATACTGCATGTTTTCACTTATAAGTGGGAGCTAAACAATGGGTACTCATTGGCATAAAAATTGAAATAACAAACACTGAGGACACCAAAAGGAGGAAAGATGGGGGTGGGGTGAAGGTTGAAAAATTACCTATCCAGTATATAGTCACTATTTTGGAAATGGGGACACCAGAAGCCCAGTTCACACCAGCATGCAATATAGTCATATAACAAACATGCATTTGTATCCCCTAATCTAAAATAAAAAATATATAGATAAATAAATAGAACATGGGCTCTAGAATCAGAACTAGTTAAAATCCTGGCTCTACCACTTCCTAGAAATATGACCCCAAGTAGTTTACTTAACATTTCCTTGCTCTATCTTTTCCATCTGTAAAATGGGGATAAATAATAATAAAGTAGTCCCAACTCTATTATATCCATGGAGATACATTCCAAGGCCCCTGTGCATCCCTGAATCTGTGGATAGTACTAAACCTCATTGCGATCTATTGGAACACGCTTCTGTTCATGTTTTACATCCATAAATTTAATACCTTTTTCATCTTTACTCAGCACTTATCACACACTTATCATGGCTGTAACTTTTGTGGCTTGAGGTGTGATAACAAAACTAGCATGAATTTATTTTTTCTTCTTCACAATATCATGGATAGAAGATTTGTTCTTAGTATAGATCTTAGCAACCTCAGCATATGATTTTTCTTCTTTCCTTAAGTAGAGAGCTTTCACCTTTCCACTTGAAGGTAGCACTGTGTGTCTTCTCTTTGGCATATCTGAATTCCCAGCTTCACTCTTGTACCTTGGGGGTCATTATTAAGTAAAATAAGGATGACTTGAACACAACCACTAATACCTTGACAGAGATCTGACAACCAAGATGGCTACTAAGTGACTAACAGGCAAGGAGCATAGACAGTGAGCCTATATTATATAAAGGGATGATTTACATCCTGGGTGGGATGGAATGGAATGGCACAAGATTTCATCATCCTCCTCAGAAAAGCATGCCATTTAAAATTTGTGAATTGCTTATTTCTGGAATTTTCTGGAATTTTCCATTTAATATTTCAGACCACAGGTAACTGAAACCATGAAAAGAAAAACACAGATAATGGGAGGCTACTGTACCTATTTGATCAGGGTTGATATCAGAATTAAATGATATCTGCAAAGCACTTGGGACAGTACCTCTTATATAATAAGGGTAAGTTGTTATCATTCTTGCTCATGTTCTTTTTCATCACCCCACAATGCTGTGACAGGTTCAGCCACTCTTCACGCTTCACCTGGAAAAACTATAGTAGACTCGTAGTTACTCTAGAGTCCTCCTCCCAAACCTCCAATCCAATCTGCATATTACTGTCTCAAAACAGAGATTTGATGATGTCACTTTATAATTACCTTAGCTTCAGCAAGCAAAGGAAAACCCTTTAGTACAGCACCCAAAGTTTTTCATGATCTGGCCTGTTACCATCTGTACCACCATGCCTCTCATACCATGCTGTAGCCCTGCTGAATTACTCACAGCTTGACAAAAACAGTATCATATTATTTGGTTCTGTGATTTTCTTCACACTTCTGCCTCTGCCTGAAATATCTTCTCGCAACCCAGTCCTTATCTCAGCACACCTAGAAATCTCCTATTCATCTCTCAAAATTCATAGGTTATTTTCCTTATAAATATTTCCTGTTACTGCCCCTTACACTTCCTTTATCTAATTTTGAAATGGAAATAACTCCTTTCTGTGCCACACACCATACTTCATACACAGTACTTACCTTAGACTTAGCCAACTAGAGCTGTTGTGCCAGGCCTAGAATTACTGTCCTTCATCTGACTGTGAACTTCTCCACGGGGCAAGAAACCCAGGGGAAAAAACAAGGACTTAGGCACCTAATGCCTGTGTCTTTCCTGCCTTGTAGAGCCAATAATTGGGGTCTCAGAAATCCCCACCCAATGGTCATGAGTCCTCTTCCAGGGCCTACAATCACCTTTTCTCTTCTGACTCCCAAGAGCAGATCATATTACCAACATACTCAACCTCAGACATAGGACTCACAAAGGGCTGATTATTTGGACAAAGGGGATAAAAGAAAAACAAATTTGGACACAGATTTGAAGTGTCTGCATATGAATGTAAGGTTCTACGTGGTATAGAATGGAGTTGGGGAAGGGAGGAGAATAGTAGGTGGAGGCACCATCTGTTCTCTTTCCTGAAAATGTTAGGGGCAGTATAACTATACACTTGGCTGTATAATTTCTGTCAGAGAATTTACAAAGCTTTATTGTTAAGTAATCTTCTAAACATTGCTATAACTAAAAATTATTAAGATAGTCATATTTTACTTATTCCCGTACTCCATTTTTTTTAAAACACAGTCAATTCTCATTAATATGCTAGCAACAGTATATAAGGTTTCCATGAACACCAAATCAGTGAATACAAATTGCCCCTAGAGGAAATATAGGGTTAGATTCCTGTAAGCCTCTGGTCACATTTTCACTGACTGATATCAAGTCATCACCTTGATAGCCTTATTTTAAACAGAAACACACAGCCTGTGAGTCTATTTTCTCTCCTTTCTTTGCTTATCAGTTATACTTCCTTTAAAGTTATTTTTAGTGGTTGCCCTAAAGTTTGCAATGTGCAAACTTTATATTCTGTTTATATGTGTTTTTCTCAACCTAGAGAAACTGTGAGCTCCTCAAGTTCAGGGTCATGTTTTGCTTTATTTTTGTCACAATATGTGACTTGTTTAATGCATGAATAAACTTTTTAAAAATACTTCTGAAAAACACTTTTTAAAAAAGCATGTATGCAATTTTTCTTCTCAACACTGTCCTCTATGTGATGAGTGTAATCATTCTAAAAGCCTTGGACCTCACAAGCTTGTTATCAAGAGTAGGCATGGAGAACGGCTGAGTCAATCCAAAGGCAAAGGAGAACTGCTTCACCCCTCATCTCACTTACCTGATGATTAACCCTTTACTATTTCCTTTATGAATTCCCTCCTTCTGTTGTGTTTCACTTCGGTCTCAGCCTTCTCTTACTAGAGTAAGAGTATTCCATTTCCCCAAAAATGTAAGCATTAAACATTTAAGAATATTCACCCTGGACAGTTCTGGCACAGAATTGGTACTCAATAAATATTTTTTGAATGAATGAATGAATAAAGGGAAAATATTCCAATAGAAACTAGAGTAACTAAATAAACACAGGGAATGATGCTAGGATAGGAGACTAAGGAACCAAGCAGTAAGAGCATGGCATGGAGAAAACAAGATACCTGAAGAAAGAGAAAACTTATAACAATGCCAGTGAAAAAGGAGATATAAAGAAGTCAGCTGTGAGGAAGGAGGTTGGGATGTCAATGCAGTTTTGATTAAAGTTAAAAAGGAGGAATTATGGTCCAATGGAAGAGACTTATTACTCCTGAGGAATCCAGAAAAAGGCTAGAGACAGTAATTTAACTTAGGAATCGAAGGTGGAAGTGTATAGGTACTAATCATTTATAAGCTAAAAGTTCAGGGCTTTAGAAAGAGACTAGAGAAGACAAAAGAGCATTTAAGGAGAGTGCTGACAAGCTGGGCCTGGAAAGAATTGTGCTTAATATATTTATACCTGAGCTGTCACCAAAAATGGTAATGGTGCGATTGAGTGCTTTAATTAAATCTGAGCTGTGCTGACCGTACAATGTGAAAGTATAAGTATGATGGTACTTCAGTAGAATATGATTTGTGTCTGAAATCCCTCACTCTCTGGCTGTTCATCTGACTTGTGTGTGCTGAACTCCCCTGAACAATCAATGTTTGTGGCCAGATAGTGGTAGAGGAGACAGTCAGGAAGGGATATACCCAGGGACATTAGAAACAGGGAAACGTGGATAGGACAGGCCAAAATCAAGGATATGTGGTTACATAACACAACTGTATACACCACACACACACACACACACACATACACATTTGCTGTCTACCCAATCCGGGTCAACAGGGACCTTCTTTTTTTTTTTTTTTGAGTTAGAATCTCACTCTGTCACCCAGACTGGAGTGCAGTGGCCGCTCCCGGCCACCGCAGCCTCGACCTGCTGGGCTCCAGCAATCCTTCCGCCTCAGCCTTCCAAGTAGCTGGAACTACAGGCGCGTGTTACCACACCCGGCTAATTTTTTGATTTATTGTAGAGATGAGGTCTCGCCAAGTTGCCCAGGGAGGTCTCGAACCCGTGGGCTCAGGTATTCCACTCACCTCAGCCTCCCAAGGCACGGGATTACAGGCGGACCATATTTCATAGCATTTCTGTTTGCCTCATGGAACTTAACAGAGTGGTTGGTACTTGAAATTGATAGCATTGACATTTGGGATGGCTTGTGGCATAGGGAGTATCTTTTGCAAAGAGTTCAAGAAGCATGGGATTTGAAAGTAATTGCTATAGTTCCCCATCCCATCCCACCCTACACTGGGAAAGAATTGCAGGCTGACCCAGCACTACTAGGTAATGTTATCTAATTGTGTAAATCTGCTTACACATCCAGTGCTTTATATCTTACCCAGGGAAGGAATTTCTCTAAAAGCTGCCTGCCATGATTGGGTCCTCAGCAAAAATGAGTAGCAGTCATCTGTTTTATTGTCTAAACTGGACAAATTAGAGCATTTCTGGTAAGTCAAACAATTCCACCTGTCTCCAGATTCAGTGATTTCGGAGGAGCTGGGTGTAAATGGATTGAAGGACCAAGGTGAAGTGGCACTGGCTAAAGCTAAAGCTTCCGCTTTCATTTTATTCTTCAGATGATTCCTTCTGTAACTGCTCTTAGAAATAAGCAAATGACTGCTAACGCTATCATGCAGAGTCTTTTGAAGTCAGAGCACCCTTTTCTCCTTGTCCCTGAATCTCACTGATGAGCTTTGATCACTGGCATCCTCCCAATCTTGTCTGGCTTTGATTGCTGACATAATGGATATGTTGTTATTTTCTGTAAACTCTACAAGTAGATCTCAAATAACCTAATTAGCTTTGAGGTTAATTAATAGGAAAGAAATTGGCCTCATGAAAGAAGGGAGGATATGTATACAATGTCATTATGCACTGAAGACTAGAAACTGAAAGAGGAAAATATAGCATATGAGACGACTATGTTGCTGTTTTTTAGTATTAATAAGACCAAGTTGTATGTATGTACTTATTGAGAAATGACATACTTGTCCTAATGTAACTCATTATAAAGAACATTCCGGAAACAGCCAAGATCCTCTTCATTGGTAAAACACTGTGGTAAGCTTTTTTCTTCTAAGTTATTTACTCTTTGGTGCATTGTGGAAATAAAGCTTTAAAAGCTGGAAGACAGAACATCGTGCTCTCCCTGACCGAAAAGGATTAAAGGGACCAACTTAGATGATATCAGTGGATTAAACACCAAGTACATTAGCCCTTCGAGTATGTACTGTACCAAAAAAGTCAAAAGAAATATTTGCTTTGTTGAAACATAAATACATAGAATTTATAATGTTAGTCATTTTATGTCAGTTGCCAAATGAATATCGCTTATTATATTTTTTAGCTTTCTAAATAGAAATTATGACAGGAAAATGACTCAATATTCTAGATGTCATAGTGATAATTGTAAACAAAGAACAGGGTCCAGCATGCAGAAGGCCTGATTTGTAAGGCTGTGGTTTTAATTTCAACCTGAAAGAAAACCAATTTTTGAAAGTTATTTAATTACTCACAATAGCACAAGGAAGGGATCGGCATTTGTGGGACACTGCCAGGGAAGGGAGAAGTGGTGGGAGGGGGGCACGTAACAACATAAAGGGTACCTGATCTTAAACAAGGGTAGATGAGGACCAGTTGGAGGCCCAAACTTCACCTGCACATAGATTTTTTAATTACCTAATCCGGACTTGTACCCCATATCTTTAAAACAAAATAAAATATAAAAGAAAAAAATGTTGGGTCTGAGAAGAATCAGAGAGAAAACACATAAAAAGCTTTTCATTTCAAAAAAACAAATAGTTCTTTAACCCTCTACAGAGCCAGTTTTCTAGAATAAACACTTCAAATGTAAAAATGGACAATTTTACTGCTTTTATTGAATTTTACAAGTGCTTCCCATTGGCGAGTACCTTGACAATCTGTTTACAAATAATAATGATGATGATGGAGGAAAGTAAAGAGCAAAGACTAAAAAGAGTCCCCAAATCTGAGGTATTAGTCATAGATTTTGAGTGTGAGAGTTTCAAGAAAATGGAAGCAGGAAGTTCAGCAAAGAAAGGGTTTCAGGAAACTTCAGAGAAGCGGTTCCATGGGTTAGGCAATTTTATTTTCAGCAGACTCAGAAAGGTAGAATGAAAATAGTAGCTATGGATCTGGTCCCAGAATATCTAAGGGGGAAGACTGGCCAGAAAGATGCTGGAGGAAAGATACAAAAGCTGTGGGAAGACTCCAGGAGCCAAAAATAGATTTGTTTTGTTTTGTTTTGTCCAGTTTTTCTAGGTAAAACTTCCTCTTGTGATGGGGAGAAATGAAAAATGCCTTTTTATTACCAGGCTGAACATTTGACCAGAATACAACTCACCGCTGGGCTGCTAACAATCTATACACTTGTAGCAAACCCAGGTCTTGATAGTACAATGTGTTGGGGACAGCTGGCTTCCTAATGCTTCATCATGACCCTTGGAACGGTGAAGTTAAACTATCGACCTTCTAAAAGAACAGTTTTGGGAAGGCAAGAAATGGTATCCGCTCATTGTTAACAACCTGCTTAGTTTCGAGTTGCTCTCAAGGGTGGTTTTTGAGGCTTTCTACCAAGTCTGATGGCAACTATAAAGACATCTCATTTACTTACTTTTTTCCCATTTAGCTATTCCATCAGTTCAGGTCATTTATCAGGGCCCATTACCTGCTATTTACATTGGCTTGTTATTTAAACCTCCTTGGGCCTTGAGAATGTGAGGGCTTGAAAAGAAACGAATCATAGATTTTTAGGATTGGAAAGAGATCATGAAGGTCAACATTTATCATTTTTATTTACTCTAAAGCTCTTAAGACACTTTGCAAAGATCACTGATCCTGAGTTGGAGGATGAAGTGAAACTAAAAATAAAGAATCTAGAAATGTGAGAACAGAATTTGTTCTAAAATCTGTATTCCCTACTTTAGGTTTCTATTGTTTAGAATTTTTAACAGTATCTGATTATCTGGGATTATAAGTAACAGTCTTCATGGGGTGTCTCTTTATGGGGTCAGGGACAAACATGAAGTCATAAAGCTGCCATCTGAGGGTCTGCTCTTCCACGGGCAGTAACAGGGCTGTGCAATGTGATTTCAAAGCAATATTTACTTCCAGCTCTTTGATGCTGAAATATGAGGAGACTCCATATCATTGGCTAGCCCCATGGCAGGTGGCTGGTTTTGCCTACATACTTAAAATGGGCACGCATGATTTCCTAGAGAAATTGGGAAGCAGTTTATTATCACTGAAAATACTTTTTTTACATT
Organism: Tarsius wallacei; assembly: GCA_963574415.1. Lineage (NCBI taxonomy): Eukaryota > Metazoa > Chordata > Mammalia > Primates > Tarsiidae > Tarsius > Tarsius wallacei. The sequence continues at coordinate 12,747 of CAUYQG010016328.1, forward strand.
TCGGCATTAAAAGAGAATGCTGGAATATGCTCATGTTATGTCAAGAACTGATATTGAAATTTAGCATGTGATAGATTCAATGGCTGAGAAGAAGGGATGCTGGATTTTACTGAGTCATTTAAAGATCTTTCTCAGAAACTGCATTCTATTGTAGACGACCTGAAAAAGGACTTCAGAGTCTTTCTAATCTAAGGATTGCCCCATATCTGGGAGGCAGGATAGTCTGAGTGAGGACTGGAGCACATATGCATGCAATATCGATGGAATGGAACAAACGTTTATTTGAACCTGCTCTGTGGCAGACATTGTGCTAGATTCTGGGGTGGAAAGACAAAATAGACTTAGATCCTGCCTAAGTTGGGGAAGAAAAAAACAGGTGAGGAGGGGTGTTCTGCTATATTGGAAAAGGGCTGAAATATGACTTTTGTCACCATTGGGAAGGTAAATTTTTTTTTTGTTGCTAAGCATTTTAAACAGTTTTTATTTTTTTAGAGACGTTTAGGTTCAGAGCAAAATTTAGAGGAAGATGCAGATGATTCTATATACGCTCTGCCCACGCATAGGCATAGCTTCCCCCATTATCAACACCCCCCCATCCCCCGACTAGAGTGGTATGTTTGTTACAATTGATGAGCCTACATTGGCACATTATTACTCAAAGGCCATAGTTTACACTAGGGTTAATTCTTGGTGTTGTACATTCGGTGGGTTTGGACAAGTAGACAATGACTTGTATTCATAATTATACTATCATACAAAGTAGTTTTCCCACCCTAAAAATCTGTGCTTTGCCTATTCATCCCTCTCCTCCAACCCCCAAACTCTGGCAACCACTGACGTTTTTACTATAGCCATAGTTTTTCCTTTTCTAGAATGTCATATACAGTAGTTAGACTCATGCGGCATATAGTCTTTTCAGATCGGTTTCTTTCCATTAGTAATATGGATTTAAGGTTACTCTGTATCTCTTCGGGAATCAATAACTCATTTCTTTTTATTGCTGAGTAGTATTCCATTGCCTAGAGGTACCAAAATTGATTTGCTCACCTACTGAAGGACATATTGGTACTTCCACGTTTTGGCAATTATGAAAAAGAAAAACTGTTGTAAACATCCGTGCGCAGGTTTTTGTGTGAACCTGAATTTTCAATTCTTTTGGGTAAAAACCAAGGAGCACTGTTGCTGGATCATATTTTAGGAGTATGTTTAGCTTTTCTCCCAATCTGTAGGTTGTCACTTCAATCTATTAATTGTCTTCTATGCTGTGCAGAAGATTTTTCATTTCATGCAATCCCATTTGTCTGTTTTTGCTTTTGTTGCCTGCACTTCTGGGATCATATCCAAGAGATCATTGCCAGACTGATAGATTTTCCCCTATGTTTCCTTATAGTAGTTTTATAGTTTGGGGTCTTATATTTAAGTTTTTAATCCATTTTAAGTTGGTTTTTGTATATAGGTTGATATTAGGGTTCAATTTCATTCTCTTGCAGGTGAACTCTTTACCATTGTTTATTTGGCACCTTTGTCAAAATTAAATTGACTGTGCATGTGCAGGTTAATTTCTGGGATCTGTATTCTGTTCCATTGACCAGTCTGTCTTTTTTTTTTTTTTTTTTTTTTTTGGTGGCAGTACTATGCTGTTTTAATTACTATAGCTTTGTAATATAATTTGAAATCAGGGGAAATCATACCTCTATCTTTGTTCTTTTTACTTTTGATTGCCTTGGCCACTTGGGGTTTGTGGTTCCATATGAATTTTAGAATTTGTCTTTATTTCTATGAAAAAATGACATTAAATTTTTGATAGGAATTACATTGACTATATAGATTGCTTTGGGTAGTATAGGCATTCTAACAATATTAATTCATCAGTGCAAGGAGGTTTTTGACAGATTCCCTTGAGTTTTCAAGGTATAGGATTATATTGTCAGCAAAGAGGTATAGCTTCACTTCTTTTCCTATATGGATACCCCTCATTTTCTTATCTTGTCTGATTGCTTTATCTAGGACTTCCAACACTATGCTGAACAAGGAGATGAGAGTGGGCAACCTTGTCTTGTTCCAGTTTTTAGAGAATACTTCCAATTTCTGTCTGTCTAGCAACATATTGGCTGTGGGTTTATCATAGATGACTCCTGCTGTTTTGAGGTATGTTCCCTCTATGCTTAGGTGTTCAAGGGTCTTTATCAAGAAGGGATACTGGGTTTTGTTGAAAGTTTTTTCTACATCTAATCATGTAGCTTTTGTTTTTACATCTGTAGATGTACTAAATTACCTTTATGGTCTTGCAGGTGTTGAACTAGCCCTGTATCCCGAGGATAAAGCCTGCTTGGTCATGGTGGATAACTCTTGAGTTGTGTTGTTAAATCTGAATTGCTAGAATCTTGTTGAGAATTTTTGATTCTATGTTCTTCAGGGATATTGACCTGTAGTTATCTTTCTTTGTTGTGTCTTTACCTGGTTTGGGTATCAGTGTGATGTTAGCTTCATAAAAAGATTTAGGAAGAGTTCTGTCCTTCTCAATTTCCTGGAATACTTTCAATAGGATTATTATTAACTCCTTCTTGTATGCTTTGTAGACTTTTGCTGGAAAGTCATCTGGTCTGGGGCATTTTTGTAGGTAATGTTCTTATGACAGGGTCAATTTCCCAGGTTGTTACTGGTCTATTTAGGGTCTCAATTTCTTCTTGTTTCAACTTTGGGAGGTTGTGTGATGTCAGGAAGTCCTTCATTTCATTTAGGCTTTTTAGCTTGTTTTCATACAGGTATGCATAGTAATCTCTGATAATCTTTTGTATTTCTTCAGGGTCAGTTGTAACTTGGTCTTTTGCATTTCTAATTGTGTTTACTTGGGCTTTCTCTCTCTCTCTCTCTCTCTCTCTCTCTCTCTCTTCTTGCAAACTGGCTAGAATCTTGTTTATCCTTTCAAATAACCAGGTTTTTGTTTTGTTGATTTTTTTCTGATTTTTTTGTCTCCTGTATCCCATAATTGGGCTTTTACTTTTGTGATATGGATTCTTCTGCTGAAGTTAGAGTTTATGAACATGCGATATCTTTCCATTTATTTGTGTTTTCTTTGTATCCTTCACTTTATTGGCTAAACTTATTCCTAAGTATTTTGTAGCTATTGTAAATAAAATTGTTCTCTTGATTTCTTTTTCAGACAGTTCATTATTAGTGTATAGAAACACTACTGGTTTTTGTGTGTTGATTTTGTATCCTGCAATTTTACTAAAGTTCTTTATTAGTTCTTAACAGTTTTTTGGTGGCGTCTTTAAGGTTTTTTAATAATCATCAGTCAACAGTGGCAATTTCAATTCTTCTTTTCCTATTTGGATGTCTTTTATTTCTTTCTCTCCCCAGTTGTTCTGGCAAGAACATCCAATACTATGGTGAAAGAATTTTTAAAATATCTACAATTGAGCATAATGTTAGCTGCAGGCTTCTCATGTATAGCCTTTATTGTGTTGTGGCCCATTCCTTCTACACCTACTTTGGTGAGTTGTTATTATGAAAGGATGTTAAATTTTGTCACATTCTCTTTCTGTATCTAAACAGATGGTCATATGGTTTTGTCCTTCTTTCTTCTAAATTTTATTTTCTATTAATGTGATCTGTCTCATTTATTAATTTGGTCATGTTGAACTATGCTTGCATCTCAGGCATAAATTCTACTTGATCATGGCATATGATCCTTTTAATGTGTTCTTGAATTTGGTTTGCTAGTATTTTGTTGAAGATTTTTGCATCTATGTTTATCAAGGATATTGTTCTGCAATGTTCTTTTCTTGTAATGGCCTTATTTGGCTTTGGTATCAGGGTAATGCTGGCCTCATAGAAAATGTTTGGAAGTATGTCTTTCTCTCTAATGTTTGGAAAAGTATGAGAAAGAGTAATATTAGTTCATCTTAAACCTTGGTAGAATTCAACAAAGAAGCCATTAGGTCCTGGGCTTTTTTCTAGTTTGAGACTATTACTGATTTAATCTCCTTACTCATTACTGGTTATTCAGATTTTCTGTTTCTTCATTATTCAGTCTTGACAGGCTGTATATTTGTAAGAATTTATTCATTTCTTCTAGGGTATCATCTTCTATGTTTTTCATGATAGTCTCTTATGATCCTTTGTATTACTGTTTTCTCAATTGTAATTATCTTCTTTTCTGATTTTATTTACTTGAGCCTTCTCTCTTTTCTTAGTCTAGCTAAGAGTTTATGATTTGGTTTATCTTTTTTTAAAAAACTAACTTAGTTTTGTCGATCTCTTCAGTGTTTTTATTCCATTTCATTTATTTCTGCTCTAAGTTTTATTATATGCTTCTTTCTGCTAACTTTGGTCTTAGTTTGTTGTTGTTTTGTTTTGTTTCATTTTTTGAGGAGTAATATTAAATTATTTGAGATATTTCTTTTATTTGACATAGGCATTTGCTACTACAAATCTTGGTCTTAGAATGGGTCTTGCTGCATTCCATAAGTTTTTGGTATGTTGTGTTTTCATTTTTACTTGCTTCAAGATATTTTTTATTTCTGTTTTTATTTCTTCATTGATCCATTTGTTATTCAGAAACATGTTGTTTAATTTCCATGTCTTTGTGAATATCTTGAAATTCCTCCTCTTATTAATTTTTGGCTTTGAATCACTATGGTCAGAAAAGGTACTTGATGCAATTTCAAGACTTTTAAATTTTGGTAAAGCTTATTTTGTGCACTAACATGTGATCTATCCTGGAGAATGTTTCATGTATACTTGACAAGAATACCACAATTTGCCAAAACAACTAACCTTGCCCATTGTATTGCTTTTGCATTGTCAAAGATCAATAGACTTATGTGAGTATATCTCTGGACTTTGTGTTCTGTGTCTTTGTTTTTGTTGTTGTTTTTTTACTATAAAAAATGTTTACTGCGATATAATTTACACACCATAAAATTCACCTGTTTTAAGTGTACACTTCAGGGGGTTTTAGTCTATTCAGTGTATTTACGGTATAACCATCACTGCTAGAGGAAGGAGGGGCATACCTCATCTCCATAATCTAGTGTTAGATCATATCCATCACCCCAAAAAGAAACTTTGTGTCAATTAACAGTCATTCCTCATTCCCCCCTCCCTCCCCAATCCTAGACAGCCTCTGTTCTGTTTTATAGATCTAGTTGTCTGTTATTTCACTAATACCACATGTCTTGATTGCTGTAACTTTATAGCATTGTGGTCAAAAATGATACTTGATGTGATTTCAATCTTCTTAAATTCATGAAGAGGTATTTTGTGGCCTAACATATATATCCTGGAGAATATTCTGTGTGTACTTGAGAAGGATGTGTTGCTAATTGGGTAAAATGTTCTGTATATTTCTATGTCAATTTGGTCTAGAGTACAGTTTAAGTTCTATAGTTCCTTTCTGATTTTCTGTTTGGGAGATCTATCTATTGCTGAAATTGAGGTACTGAAGCCCCCTAGCATTATTGTATTGCAGTCTATCTCTTCCTTACAATCTATTAATATTTGATTTATATATTTAGGCATTTCAATGTTGAGTACATATATATTTACAATTGCTTTATCTTCTTGCTGGATTGACACCTTACATGATACCAGTCTTTGTCCTTTTACAATTATTGACTTAAAGCCTATTTTATCTGATATAAGCATACATTACTCTAGCTTTCGTTGGTTTTTATTTACATAAAATATCTTTTCCTATCCCATTACTTTCAATCTATGTGTGTCCTTACAAGTGAAAATAGCCTCTTGTAGGCAACATGCAATTGGGTCTTGTTTTCCTATCCATTCAGCCATTCTGTTTTTATTGGATAATTTAATCTATTAATATTCAAGGTAATTCTTGATAGGTGAGGACTTATTACTTCAGTTTTTTAATGTTTTCTAGTTGTTTTGTAGATTTTTTTTTACTTCTTTTCCTGCCATATTCCTTTGTGATTAAGTAATTTTCTCTAATGGTACGCTTTGATTCCTTAGTTTTTATTTTTTATCTTCTATAGGTCTTGTTTTGTAGTTATCATAAGTACAGAAAGTTCAAGAAAATAATTCAACAAAATGAGGAAAACAATAAGTCATCAAAATGAGAACTCTGCCAGAAAAATTAAATTATTTTGAAAGTCAAACAGAAATTCTGGAACTGAGAAATATGAACAATACAAAAAAATGAAACAGAGAGTTTCAACAGTGGAATTGATCAAACAGAAGACTCTTTAAAGTCTTTGCATGTGGATATCCAGTTTTCTCAAAACAATTCGTTAATGATATCATTTCCTCATTATGAATTATTGACATATGTGTTGAAGAGCAGTTGACCATATATGCCTGGTTTATTTCTGGACCCTATATTCTATTCCATTAATTTATTTGTCTCTCTTCATATAAGTACCATGCTCTTATTTACTGTAGCTTTGTAATATATTTTAAAATCAGAAAGTGCTCATTTTTCTCAAGATTGATTCAGCTACCCATGGTCTTTTGTAGTTCCAAATGAATTTTATAAATTTTTCAATTACTATAAAAAATGTCATTGGAATTTTAATAAGGGTTGCACTGAATCTGTATATTACATTAGATAGTGTGAATATTTTAACAATATTTTTTCTTCCAATCGATGAATATGAGACATCTTTCCATTTGTTTGTGTCTAGTTTAACTTCTTTCATTGATGTTTTGTAGTTTTCAGTATCCAAGCTCTTCACTTCTTAGTTTTTATTTCTAGGTGTTTTATGCTTTTGGTGCTATAGTAAATTGGATTGTTTCCCTCATTTTTCCATTTCAGAGGTTTTGTTAGTGTGTGAAATGCAACTTATTTTTGTATGTTAATTTTGTAATCTGAAGCTTGATTAAAGTTTTTATTAGTTCTAACAGTGTTTTGGTGCAGTCTTTAGGATTTTCTACATATAAAATCATCTTATCTGCAAATAGACAATTCTAATTCTTCCTTTCTGACTTGGATGCCTTTTATATTTTTTCTTGCCTAATTGCTCTGGCAAAGACTTACAGCTCTACATTGAATACAAATGGTGGGAGTGAGCAACCTTGCCTTATAACCCAATATTTTTATATGCTGTTTATTTTTATTTGAGCCTTTAACATATCAATTATAGTTATTTTAAGTTCACTATTTTATAATTCCAACATCTTGTGTCATATCGTAAACTAGTTCTGATTATTGCTATCTCTTCATACTGTGTTTTATATTGCCCTTTAGCATACCTGGAAACATCTTGTTACGAGTTTCACATGTATTAAATATGAACTGAGGCAAATAGGTCTTTAGTGTAATAACTTATGTAATCTGTCTCGGAGTTGGGCAATGTCTAATGTTTGCTGTAGCTGTAGGTGCCAAAGCCTTCAAATTTCTCTGGTTTCCTTGTTTTTCTCTCCACTGTTGACTTTAACTTCACTGAATACACTCTTCTGCTCAGAAACAGTCTGTGTCTTATACCTCTTTCATGTTATACTGATCCCTATGGGTGTGGTGAAAAGTTGGGGGTTGGGAGTGGAGCATTCTATAATTTTTCAACTAAACCTCAGTCTTCTTGTTGGCCTGACTCAAAGCCATGACTTTACAGTGTTTTCCACAGATACAGCTTTCTTTCTCCCTGCTTTCTACTTTCTTCCTGATTGCAGGATTTCCAATCTATTTCTTGAGTTCCTGACTCCTATTATGTACCCCTGCTTTTTTCTTATATAAGACAAGAAAACTAGAGGGAATAGGAGTGATAGAATTGTCCCTACCTCAGCTGGGATATGGCAAGCTTTGTTCTCCTGGAGAGTAGGCCTTGGTTATGGAGAAGGTGCTGGGTATATTTGTCAATTATTACTTGTCCCCTCCTTCTGTCAAAGCCCTCAGATCTTCACCAAAGAAACCTTGTAAATTCTTGGAGGTAAATCCCATGAAAGTGTGAGCCCCCCCACCCCCCCGCCCCCAGACTGTGGCTCCTTAAATGTTTCTCACTTTCACATTAGTCCACACTCAGCCCCTAGCAGTTTATGGCTCCAACAGTTTCTGCTTGGGGTAAACAGACTTTGGCTATGGCCCTCTAGATATGGCTTCTTCTCCAGATTTCATGGTGACAGTTTGTCCTGGGACCTTAGTTCAGGACAGACCTTATGAGTCCAAAAAAAGTCATTGATTTCCAGTGTGCCCAGATTTTTCTTGTTGTAAAGATAAGAGTGGTGACTTCAAGATTTTTAATATCAGAGTGAAAATGGAAGTTCACTTGAAAGTTTTTAGCGGAGTAATAATGTTGCTATATGCCTTTTGTTTTAAAAAAAAAAAAAACATTCTGATGATTGTATCTCCCTTTGGGGTCTCAAAAAAAAGTAGGCTTGGATATTTTAAGCATTCTTGACAAATATAATCTTAATTGCAACTCAACATGTATGAAATAAATGGAAAAGAGTATGCAATGGGTACTTAATTCCATCTGGGAACATCTGGAATGCTCCAGAGAGGAGGTAAGCTTGGGGCATAAGGATTCATCCCGTGCACACTCCACAGTAATTTCTTCAAATCAACTTGTTTGCGTTAGTCATTGCTTCAAGTCTAAACACCTTCATGGTGGTATGTCATAGCAATGTGGCCCCCAAGCTTCCTCCAATCACTTCCTCCTCTCATGACTTGATTGGTATCATCTCCATTCACTTCCATATGTTAATTTCTTCCTTCCTCCTATTGGTATGATCTTACCTTGCCCAGCTTTCACAGTGCAACTCATGTGTCACATACTCCGTGAAGAATTCTCTCACTAGAACCACTTTCTATTTCTCCTTTTTCCTAAATCCTTGTCATACACACAGTTAATACCAAAAATGTAGCACTGGTTTGTTCTTAATTGGACTAAATTTCACATCTTCAAATATTCTAGAGTTTGTAGAACAGTGTGAACACATACAGAATACACAACAACTGCTTGTTAATTGAGAAAAAGATTTATAATAATTGGCTTTGGTGGGCTACTTATTTTGGAGGCTGGTAAAATTTATAACAGTCATAGACAATTGTGCTGATGAAACAAAAATTGACCTACAGAGTTCAGTTCAGTTGTAGTCAGTCTTCACTTTAAAACACCAATAGGTTCTTGGCAATTGCTACTTTAGGTGAAACAGCATATAACAAACTAATTTAGCATAGGATAATTTACATAAATGAAAGTTCCCCTGGACTGGATAAAAAATATATATATGGCACATATTTACAATGGAATATTACACAGCCATAAAGAACAAAATTATGGACTTCCCAGCCACTTGGATGGATTTAGAATCTATCATACTCAGTGATCTATCACAGAAACAAGAACTGAGTACCTCATGTTCTCACTCATAAGCAGACCCTGAACATTTATCATAATATAATAAGAAAGGGATTAGCAGTTGTGGGACACTGCCAAGGGAGGAACAGGGGAATATAACATCAATGTGACCCTATGGAGAAACGATTTGTTTTCTTTCAGTGTTATAGAAACAACATTAAACAAAACAATGTTATTTTAAAACCTGCTGTACTAATAAAAATAACATTATTTTAATGTGTTGAATATGGATGTTTATGTTAAGGGTACCTGATCTCAAACCAGGTAAAGAGGGGACCGAAAGGGAGGCCCAAACTTTACCTATATGATGACCACTTGTACAACTAATTCTGAATTGTACCCCACATCTTTAAAATTTAAAAAAAAAATTTACGTTTCTATTTTTGGTTACAAAAACATTACCAAACTTCTAAATAAAAACACTTCTAATTTTAAACATTATAAATCTAAGCTGTATATGCATTTAAGAAAGATAAAAACAAGTAAAAAAATTATCTGTCCAATTTTTGGTGAATTAGTGAGTGATGAAGATTGTAATAATGGGATTTAAATCATCAAATAATAGTGAGAAATAAATGTTTGCAAATGAAAATTGTCAGGAGCACTTTCTGCCACTGAGCAGTTCAAAAGAAACAATAACAAATATGGTAGCTCACTGAGCACTTTCTTACTACATCATTTATTGCCATGCATTTGTATAATTATCATGTACTTTTTTTTACAATAATTTATATTCATTCATATTCCAGCCCACTTATTCCAGGGTCTCAGGTGGTTGGGGCCTATCCTGGCAGCTCAGGGTACAAGGTGGGAATCAATCCTGGGCAGGACCCCTTCCCATCACAGGATGTACTCACACATACCCACACTCACTCAGACTGGGGCAATTTAGCCATACCAATTAACCTAACATGCACAACATTGAGATGAGGAAGGAAACTGGAGTACCCATAGAATACCCACACAGACATGGGGTGATGCACAAACTCCACACAGAGAGTGGCCCCAGGGAGAAGTATTTGTTTTCTTTCAGTGTTATAGAAACAACACTGAACAAAACAATGTTGTTTTAGGAACTGCTGTACTAATAAAAATAACATTCTTTTAATGTGTATGTCCCACACCTCTTTAAAAAAAAAGAAAGAAAAAGAAAGATATGCATAATTTCCCTGTCCAATATGTTTTACCTATTTTACATTTTAATTTATGTGATTAGATCTAGATTGTTCTAAGAATGACAGCCTACTCCCAAAGCAGCAACATATAGGTCACAGAACAATGGAATATGAAAGCTGGAAGGGAAATGAGAGTTTATCTGGTCCAATCTTCTTATTTCAAAAAAGGAAACCATGGTTCAAAAAACATTAAAAGTCTAGTCTAAGATCAAAGTGCCAAATTCTGAAATTCAAGTTCTCTAGATCCTTCTCTGGAATCAATTCCCATCAGCAGGTGCTAGGTACACCAGAGGTCTAAGGTAGATATGACAATGTGATCAGGAAGTACAGTTGTCCACCTGTTTCTCTGAGTTCTGGCTGAAATAAGATATAGTGAGATCACCTCTGCTGTCTCTTCCCCCAAACTAAAAACACAACCTGTGAACAACTATTTCAACATGCATAGGAAATATTTAACAGGCCACTTGGCTTTTTTACAGCCTTGGTGCTAATTCCTTTGTAGAAATATTTATAGCCTAAAAGGTGTTAACACTGAATAAATTGTTTATTAATGCTATAAGAGGTCACCCCAAGTGGAGACAAATTTAATTACTAAAAACACACATTCCAAAGAGTGCCTCACACCTGAAGGGCTTTGTTTTTTGTTTTTCATTTTTAACAAGTCACTAATTAACATCAATATCTGCATGTGCTCATGATTAGCATGCAGAAAAGCCAGCACCAATTAGTAAAACAATATGCCAACAAACTTGCAGCAGAGATAAGGCGCATTAGTAAAGCATAGGGCAAGATGCTTTGGGTTCTACCCTGAAGGACTTCTGTTTCAGTCTCCCCCAGCATTTTTTTAAATTAAGCTCTTTAAATACACATTTGTACCAAACCAAGAGAGAGGGTGGGAGGGCCAAAATTCCAAAAATCCTGAATTTTTTCTTTTTGCCTTAAGCATAAACATAAATAGTTGGTTTCTGATTGATTGGACTGTTGGGCTGTTTCTTTGCCACCCACCTAGTGCTATTTAAATCCACTTCATTGATAGGGACTTTATGCCATTTTCTTCTGAGATGCCTTTTACTCCCTCATCAATCACTAAAGTGGTGAACTGTAGCTGATACAATGAGGAAGACAATAAGGAGGAACAGAAAACAAGTAACTGCCCTGAAGTTTAGATTTTGGCTGCCTCTAACTTCTTCCCTCTGGTCGCTTCACTTTCATGTGCCAAACAAAGACTTTTTAAAGAATTTTAAAACATGTTCCCTTAAGGGTTTTCTTTCAGAATGAAGCCTTGCTTTAAACATCTCTTTTGTGCATGCTCTGCAGGATGGCTGGACAATTTCCAATGCTGCCTCGGCCTATAGACTCTCTATTATATTTTCGTTTTAACAATTTCCACTCCAAACACACTATAGAGGTAGTTGACACATAAAAACCTTTAGTAAGGTGTAGTTTTAAGCAGAGTAGCCGTGGGCAGAGCTTTGATTCTTTATCTCCTAACGACAGACAAACATGTCCACAGAAAATCACCACAAACCTATGATTCAGGCAGAATAAAAACATCAGATTCAAAGCTTTCTTGCACTTAAGAAATGGGTCTTTTCCTCTCTGTTTTTTGGAAGGGTTTTTTTGTTTGTTTGTTTGTTTTTCCTTCCTTTTCAGTTTCAAGTCTGTGTACCACCAGCTTTGGCCATTATTGGGATTATTATCACATTTCCTAGAAAATTTTTTCCTTGGACTCAAAAACAGGAAGCATTAAAGGATAATTCCTCCATGCTATCTCACAGAACTGCAGAGTTTATTCGTGCTTAGTCAAATCAGAAGTTTGAGCTTTATGGATTTCACACATAATTTTTATATTTTTCTCCCTTCAAGATTTCCAATTGATTTTTTAATATAAGTTCAAGACATAACACTTTTTGTTTCCAAAAATTAAATACAAAAGTAGTGGTGATGAAAAAGGAAATGGAGCTATACTATAGATGCATTCTTTTTCTTAAGAGCTTTATTGAAGTATAACTCACATACCATAAAATTCACCCAGCTATCCTTATATTTCTTATAAATTGAATCATGCAACATGTGGCTAGCTTCTTTTACTCTATATGATGTTTTTAATGTTCATCTATGCTATAGGACATATGCTATGCCTTTTTATGGCTGAAAAATATTCTATTGATTATATGAATATATCACATTTTGTTTATCTACTCATCAGTTAATGGGCATTTGTATTGTTTCCACTTTGTGGCTATTGTGAAAAATGCTGCTAGAACATTTGTATACTTTTTTTGTAAATGTATGCTTTTATTTCATTAAGTATACACCTAGGAGTAGAACTGCTGGACCATGTAGTAATCCCTATGTTTAGCCATTTGAAGACCTACAGTTGCATAATTTTACATTTCCACCAACAACATATAAGCATTCTAATTTCTCCTCACCAAAACCTTAAATTTCTCTTTTTAATCATAGTCATCCTGGTATGTGTTAAACAGTATCTCACTGTAAATTTGATTTGCATTTTCTTGATGGCTAATGATATTGAAAATCTTTTCATGTGCTTATTGGCCATTTGTATATCTCCTTTGGAAAAGTATCTATTCAGATTCTTTGCCTACCTTTTTAATTGGGCTTTTTAAAATTATTGAATTATAATAATCTTTATATATTCTAGATGTAAATCCATTAATATGATTTGCAAACTTTTCTATAGGCTGTCTTTTCACTTTCTTGATGATGGCCTCTGAAGCACAAAACTTGAATTTTGATGATATCACAGATGAATTTTTGCCCCAAGGTTCTCACTGAACTTGAAGCAACATACGGCCAGAAGTTCATGCACATACCATTCCTGTGTATTCACATTCTTAGCTAAGAATCATTTAAAAGATTGCAAACGAATGGCTAAGAAGTACCCTATATATCTTTGAACAAAACTTTATTTCAAGGTATCACATATCTCAGAAGCATAGCTTTCTCTCCCCAAAACCCTTGTCTGAAGTCTGCTGATTACTGATTTCAGAGCCTGGTCACAGATAGACATTCATCCATAAGAGTTGATCCAAGTAAGCTCTGGTAGCTGTAATCACTGCCATTCAAAATTGTGGGGTTTGTCCAGCCTGAAAGAGACTTCCAAATGAGAGATGCCATTTGAAAAATGCCAGCAAAATTCAATCAAAAGGTTTGTTTCAAACTTTTTTGTTTTATAAGGTTAAGTCTTGTGTAATTTTCTTTAACTTAAATCAATTAAATAAGTATGGCAGATACTACCCAAATAATACAGATTATCAAAAGCCAGGTTACTAATTTGAGTTTTTTCAGTCATTAGTTGTATTGAGAGCTTTTTCAACAAAGGAGAAAGAAGACTGAAATGGACTTAAGGAGTCTAGGGTAAGTGAGGAGCAAGGAATGGGTCATTATACTCTAAAGTTGTCTCTTTGTAAACAGATCAATTCTCACAGCACTTGTTTTGTAAAGGGGAATAACAGTGAAGCCACATAGGGCTATAACCATTTGTTCTGCTGCACAACCACAATATATCTTTTTGTTTTCTCCCTGTCACAAAGGCCTCGATCATGTAAGAGCCATACCTAAAAGTAACCACTTACAATCTCACTGGATAAATTAAGCCTACTGGGAAGGCAGGAATGACTGTATGCTCACCATGCAGGTAGAGACAATGGAATGCTGTTGGTAAATTGTCCCCCCCAAAATTCCAACCAGTTCTTCTTCTGATGGCAAAAATTTCTCTTAAAAAAACCTATGGCTAACATCACCAGGAAAATGTCTTTTATTAGACTCGGGTTTTGTTTGCAAGATCCTTTTTAAACAAAATTTCCCCCTCTCTTCCACCAAGAAAAAAATAATTAAAATAGATAAATCAAAGTTATACGCTCAGTTCTAGAACTCCACCTTCATCTTTCAACACATAGTCCATAGGGAACTTTGCAGAGGAAGTAACTTTCACTATAATTATGAATGTGACATTGAAGATCATTTTTTACTTTTCCAACAAAACCTTCAGGATCATTGGAAAATTATGTCTTAACTTCTTGACCATGTCCACCAGAAAATACAAGGGTTGTTGGCAGAGCAAAAATTGCTACATTATAGAAATAACACCTTGGGTCCATACAACTCAGCTAAACTTCAAATGCATTTGAGAATATGTACTGTCTTTTCCATGCACCTAAGACCCCAAGAGGAAGGAATGTATCTACCTGTTGTAAAGACACAGAAGCCAAAATATAGAATATCTCAAAACACAAGTAATTTGTGACTCTTTGTTTTATCTTTGTTGTTTCTAGACTTACTGACTTCTGAACCTTCTCCTTCCATTCTGCTTCTACCCTCCCATCCCACAACCAGGGTAAACCATCTGGGGTCACAGCTTCTCGGCTCCATAAGCTGTAGTTGCTGACTACCAAATGATCTTTTCCATGAGGCAGTAACCCAGGTGTGACTATTTGGTAGAGAGTAGGTACCACCTGCTTGGGTAATCTTGCTCAGGGTATAAACAAATTCATCAAACTCTTAAAGTTTACATCTCTATAGCTGTTGGCCAAAGGCCCCAGAGGTCTGCAGTCGACAACTCTCCACACACACTTTTGCTTTCTATTGTCCTGCCCAGAAATGGCCCCTCTTCCAGAATCACTTCTTTCTTCTTTCTGTTTATGGATCATTTCTAGGTATACCTGGAGGATCTGGCACCCATCTGTTCTTATCCCTGGGCCAGAGGAGGAAGTCTGCAGTTTGTGGTAGCCCTTGCTACCACACTTGCTAATGCACTTGCTGTGTCATCTCCCAGAAAGCAAATCCCTTTGTATGCATACCTATCCTCAGCCTTCCAGTATCAGTTAAGGTTCCAAAGATGCTGGTCCATCTGCCTAGGACCCAAGCCCACTAGCACAGCCAATGAAGCTATGTAATAAAAGGGGCATGATTTATAGAGTCAGATAGATCCAGGCCTGAGTCCTGGCTCTAGCATGACTAGCTGACATTGAGCAAATGACATAACCTCCAGAGGCCCAGGTGATCTCATGTGAAAAATAATAATACTTTCACAGGTTGCAGTGAGGATTAATGGAGATAATGGATGAAAGTCCCAAGACCTGGCATGCGAGTAGCACCCAGTGAATTGTTGTGATATGATGATTAATAATCAGTGAATGGTCTGCAAGGCCATTGCAAATACATGAAACTGCTTTCCCTAGACCCACCCATAGCTGTTGTTCTGCATCTGGGATTTTCTATATCTCAGGAAACTGCCAAATGTTAGAACACAGTCATTTCAATTGCATGAATGGCAGCATGCACCTCCCTGCTAAACTCTTAAAAGTAGAATGAGCAAACCTAAGCACATACTCCCTTTTATTTCAAGAAGCACTTATTGGGCACCTCCTGGGTATAAAGTACAGCTATAGTGCTACTGGAAAAATCAGAATGAATAAGCATTTGCTTTTCTCAAGGAGTTACAACCTACTGAGAGAGTTATACAGTTACATATAGTGATGACAGACAAAATACAATCTAAGATAGCACATTCACAGAGCCCCTGTGAAGGCACAGGCTTTCCATGGGCTTCGTACAGGCTCTTTAAGGACTAACATCTGGTAGATATGCCTCAGGTCCAGAAGCAAAGAACATCAAAGAAGTGTTACAAGCACCGATTCCTCTGGATAGAGAGATTGGCAACACTCATTCCTCGACCCCAGTCTATTCCTAATGAATGTTTTGGTCTCCAAGTGTGAATGGGATGTGGTACTGCTGCCAAAGGTTGGTGTTCTTACACATGTGTTTCTTCTGTCAACCTGGGCTCAGAGAGACTCAGAGACATGCAGCCAAGGCTGCTTTCCTTTGTATGCATGCATCTTTCTAGATGTCTGGTAGGCCTCTCATCCAGGGCCCCTCAGCCCTTTGCAAGAGTGGCCAAAACTAACAAAGGACGAGTTTGCACAATATTTGGAAAGTCCAAGCAGCTTATGAGGCAACAAAGTGAAAGCTGAGAATGACAAGGTCACCCAAGGGCATGGACAGGAACTGTGGGGCATATGGACCCATTTGGACAACTCAACCACGTAATGAGCAAATCCTGACTGATGGTGTCCTGTGGAGCCTCAGCTCCTTCCTGCAAAGGAGCTGGCTCTTCTTTCTCCGCTCCTGGTGAGGCTGCAAATGCCAGTCCCAATCTGGACAGAAGACTCAACTCAGTAAGTTCCCAGGTTAGAAGAAGCAGTGTATAGCTCCCCTCTGGCCTGCTGAGGTACATGCGGAGGGGGCTCAGGTTTCAAGAGCAGCATCTGGTACCCTCTCATTACACACTCCTTGCTCACAGCCTCAGGATCCACATCCACCAGCCTGGAAAACTCCTCCAATTACACAGCTGGTGGGCCTGTCAAAAAATGAAACCATCTTCACTGGTTTCACCCTCCAGTCCAGAGTTCCCCAGCCAAGTCCCCTCCTTTCCCTGTCTACAACACCTTACACACTGTAGCCAAAGATCTTTTTAAAACAAAGCACTGATCCCTTCATTCCCCTGCTTCAAAAGCTCCCATTTCTCCACCAATCTTCAGAATAACATTCAAATTCCCTGGTTCAAAGTACAATGCACTTCATGATCTGCCCTTACTCCTTCCTCTTTTTCTTTTCTTTCTTTCTTTTTTTTTTTTGTTAACGTAGCAATTTTTTATTTTATTTTAAAATTGTGGGGTACAATTCAGGGTTAGGTACACAAATATTCATCATGTAGGTACCTCTGTTGATACCTCTGTTGATGAGGTGTACTCCCCCTCCCCAGGCAGATTTAAACTACTGTCACTCCCACCTCCCTGCCCCCCCTGCAGTTTCCCGCTATTGTCAATCCTTTTCTTATAGTATTATGGTAGTTGTTCATAGTCCACTTATGAGTGAGAACATGTGATACTCATTTCTCTGTTTCTGTGAAAGATCACTCAGTATTATAGACTCTAATTCCATCCTGGTTGCTGTAAAGTTCATGATTTTGTTCTTCTTTATGGCTGCACAATATTCCATCATGTATATGTACCACATTTTTTTTTTGTCCAGTCCTCTTTTGATGGGCAGCATGGTTGGTTCCATGTTCCTGCTATTGTGAACAAGGCAGTGATTAACATATGTGTGCAGGTATCTTTTTTATAAAGTGATTTGAGTTCTTCCAGGTATATTCCCAGTAGGGGGATTACGGGGTCATATGGAAGGTCAATTTTTAGAAGTGTTAGTAATAACCACACTGATTTCCACAGAAGCTATACTAGTTTACACCCCCACCAACAGTGTAGAAGTGTTCCCTTTTCACCACATCCTCTCCAGCATCTGTTATTTTTTGAGTTATTGATGATGGCCATTCTGACTGGAGTTAGGTGGCATCTCAGTGTAGTTTTAATTTGCATCTCCTTGATGACTAGTGAGGTTGAACATTTCTTCACGTATCTGGTGGCTGCTCATATGTCTTCCTTTGAGAAGTGTCTGTTCATATCTTTTGCCCACTTTGTAATGGGGTTGTTTGTTTTTTTCTTTTCAGTACGTTTGAGTTCCTTGTAGATCCTAGATGTTAGGCCTTTGTCAGACATGGAGTTGGCAAATACTTTTTCCCAGTCTGTGGTCTGTCTCCCTGCTCTCATGATGGGTTCTCTGGCTTTGCAGAAGCTTTTCAGTTTGATGAGGTCCCACTTGTCTATCTTATCTCTTATGACCCGGGCATTTTGGGTTTTGCTCAGGAATTGGATGCCAGTTCCAACTTCCATAAGGTTGTGTCCTGCATTTTCTAAAGTTCTTATGGTTTGAGGTTTTACATTTAGGTCTCTGATCCATTTAGAGTTAATTTTTGTGTATGGGGATAGATAGGGGTCTTGTTTGAATCTTCTGCATG
>CAUYQG010016331.1:0-90758 GCA_963574415.1 Tarsius wallacei
TGGAAAGTGGAACTCCAGTTTGTGTAGGGGAATTGAATAGCAATAGGGAGGTTGGTTGGCTTGTGTGTTTATATGATTGTCTGTATGTTTTAGTTTTTTTTTACTCTTCTCTGTCTTTGCATCTCTTTTCATTTGTTAGTCAGTATGTTTGTCTGTTATCCCTTTTACTCTTCTCTCTCTCCACCTTCCTCTTCCCCCCTCCTTCCCTTCTTTTCCTTTTTCTTACCTAATTTTGCTTTCAGGGAGCAATCTTATACCCCCACTGCATGGACAGATTGCAAGGTAGTGGGGAGGGGGTTCCAGGGTACCCATAAACATGTCGGTGGATACTGAGATCTGCAGATAGATCTTGAATCACAGTTTCCCCCTCAACTCTCAAAACTGCAACCCACAGTCCAGCCTCAGAATTGAACAAAGCTAGAGGATTTACATAAGGAAGAATAGGAGATTGAGCCAACAGGAGTAAAAGCAATCCCACCATCCCTGGAAAACAGAGTTAAAGAAGAGGGGGGGAAAGGAAAAAGTGGGGAGGAAAATCTACACAAATGAAGAAAAACCAAAAGAAACATATAGGTTTCTTTATTATTCAAGAAAACTTCCCTCATCTCATCAGTGATGCAAAAATTCAAACACAAGAGATTCAGAGAACCCCTGCCAGACAAAAAAATGAGAAGACCAACTCCCAGCCACATAATAATTTACATAAACAAAGTAGGTATAAAAGAAAAACTCCCAAAAGCAACAAGAGAAAAAGGTCAGGCTACCTACTCGGGAAGAATAGAGGCAGATTTATGTACAGAAACACTTCAGCTTAGGAGAGCTTGGAGCCCAATATTCAAAGTTCTCAAAGATAAACAATTTCAACCAAGAATGAGCTACCTAGCTAAGCTAAGCTTCATCAGTGAGGAAGAATTAAAATTTTTCCCCAGCATCCTATCCCTAAGAACTTACGCTGCCTCTGGACCACCTCTACAAGAAATATTTAAGAAAGTATTCAACACAGAAGAAAAAGAAAAAAGAATGACAACATTCTTCATAAGAGTACAGGAAAAACATTGAAAGCACACATGAATCAAACCAAAAATCAGAGGAAAGACAACAAACAAATAAGAAAGACGACAACTCTGTAAGAACCTCATGACAGGGATAAACTCTCACATCTCAATAATTAGCCTGAATGTGAATGGACTAAATGCACCACTGAAAAGACATAGAATGGCAAAATGGATAAAATATTATTAAGCAACAATATGTTACCTCCAAGAGACTCATCTCACCAGAAAGGCCACTCACAGACTCAATGAGAGGATGGGAAGCAAAATTTCAGGTGGATGGAACACAAAAGCAAGGAGGAGTTATGATCTTAATTTCAGACAAAATACCCTTTAAGCTATCAAAAATTTTAAAAGATACAGAAGATCACTACGTAATGATAAAAGATTCAATCCATCAACAAGAAATATTCATCCTAAATATATATGCAGCTAACATAGGAGCACCAACTTTCATAATGCAGCTTCTAGGCAAACTTAAAAAAGATATTAACTGAAGCACAATCATAGCTGGGGACTTTAATATCCCACTCACAACCCTAGATAGATCATTAAGACAAAAAATCAGCAAGGAGACCTGGAACCTCAATGTGATTCTTGACCAAATGGACTTAATTGATACCTACAGAACATTCCACCCAATGTTCATAGATTATACATTCTACTCTTCACCACATGGAACGTACTATAAGATCGACCACATCCTTAGCCATAAATCAAGCATAAACAAATTTCATAAGATTGAAATTCTGCCATGCACCTTCACAGACCACAGTGGAATAAAAATAAATATTAACACCAACAAGGTTCCCCCAAAACCTACAAAGACATGGACACTAAATAGCATGATGCTAAGCAACTGCTGGATCAACATGAAAATCAAAACAGAGATTAAAAGATACCTGGAAACAAACGAAAATGAAGAAACATGTTACCAAAATCTCTGGGAAGCCATGAAATCAATAATAAGAGGGGAGTTCATATCTCTACAAATGCACATGAAGAAAATGGAAAGATCACAAGTTAACAGCCTAACAAGTCACCTACGGAAGCTGGAAAAACAAGACCACCAAAACCCTAACTTCAACAGAAGAATCCAGATCACCAAAATAAAAGCCCAAACTTGGGACATAGAAGACAAAAAGATAATACAAAAAGTCAAAGAAACAAAAAGCTGATTCTTTGAAAGAGTAAAAAAGACTGATGGTCCCCTAGCTAGACTGACCAAGAAAAAGAGTGAAAAAGCCCAAATAAATACAATCAGAAACACAAAAGATTAAGTCACAACTGACCCTGAAGAAATACAAAAGATTATCAGAGGCTACTATGTACACTTGTATGGAAACAAACATGGAAACCTAAAGGAAATGGAGGATTTTCAGACATCACACAACAACCTCCCTCAGTTGAAACAAGAAGAAATTGAGACCCTAAATAGACCAATAACAATCCAGGAAATTGACTGTGTCATAAGAAAATTGCCTACAAAAAAAAAAAAAAGGCTTTGACCAGACAGCTTTCTAGAAGAATTCTACAAAACATACAAGGGGGAACTGATACCAATCATATTGAAAGTATTCCAAGTGATTGAGAAAGATGAAAATCTCCCCAAATCATTTTATAAAGCTGACATCACATTGATACTAAAGTCAGGTAAAGACTCAGCAAAGAAAGAGAACTACAGGCCAATATCTTTCAAAACATAGATGCTGGAAATTCTCAACAATATCCTAGCAAACAGGATTCAACAACACATATCAGAAATCATCCACCACAACCAAGTAGGCTTCATCCCCGGGATGCAGGCTGGTTCAACATTCATAAGACAATAAATGCAATTAAATACATCAACAGATGTAAAAACAAAAAAAACACATGATTATATAATTAGATGCAGAAAAAGTTTTGATAAAATCTCGCACCTCTTTTTGATAAAAACCCTCAAACATCTAGGCATAGATGGAACATACCTCAAAATAGAAAGAGCCTTCTACGAGAAACTCACAGTCAGCATACTGTGAAAAAGAAACTGGAACCATTTCCCCTGAAAATTGGAACAAGATAAGGATGCCCACTCTCACCCCTCCTGTTCAACATAGTTTTTGAAGTCCTATCTAGAGCAATCAGAGAAGAGAAGGTGATCATGAGTATCCAAATAGGAAAAGAGGAAGTCATGTAATCTCTCTTTGCAGAAGGCATGATTCTATACCTTGAAAACCCAGGAGAAGCTGCCAAAAACCTCTTTGCACTGCTAAAGGTCTTTGGCAAAGCCTCAGGACATAAAATAAATTTGTAGAGATTGAAGCAGGACCCCTACCTATCCCTATACACAAAAATCAACTCTAAATGGATCAGAGACCTAAATGTAAAACCTCAAACTATAAGAACCCTATAAAATGCAGGACAAGCTTCTGCAAAGCCAAAGAAACCATCAAGAGAGCGGGGAGACAGCCCACAGACTAGTAAAAAATATTTGCTAACTCCATGTCTGACAAAGGCCTAACATATAGGGTCTACAAGGAACTCAAACTTGCTGAAAAGAAAAAAACAAACAAACAGCCCCATTACAAATTGGGCAAAAGATATGAATAGACAGTTCTCAAAATAAGACATATGAACAGTGAACAGATACATGAAAAAATGTTCAGCCTCACTAGTCATCAAAGAAATGCAAAGTAAAACTACACTGAGATGCCACCTAACTCCAGTCAGGATGGCTATAATCAATAACTAAAAGAATAACAGATGCTGGAGAGGATGAGGTGAAAAGGGAACACTTCTACACTGTTGGTGGGAGTGCAAATTAGTACAGCTTCTGTGGAAAACAGTGTGGCAATTCCTAAAAGTTCAAAAAGTTGACCTTCCATATGACCACACAATCTCCCTACTGGGAATATATCCAGAATAACTCAAATAACTCTATAAAAATGATTCTTGCACACATATGTTTATTGCAGCATTGCTCACAATAGCAAGATCAACTGGAACAAACTGTGCTGCCCATCAAAAGAGGACTGGATAAAAAAACGTGGTACATATACGTGATGGAATATAGCCATAAAGAAGAACAAAATCATGAACTTCACAGCAACCTGCATGAAATTAGAGTCTATAATACCGAGTGATCTTTCACAGAAACAAAGAACTGTGTATCACATGTTCTCACTCATAAGTAGACCTTGAATAACTACTGCAATACTGTAAGAAAAAGATTGACTCTAGTGGGAAACAGTGGAGGGGAAGAGGGCGGGGAAGTGGGATTGATAGTTGTGGAAATCTGCCTGGGGAAGGGGTGCAAACCTCATCATCAACAAGGGTACCTGCACAGTGAATATTTGTATACATAACCCTGAAATGTACTCCACAATTTTAAAACAAAAAAAAATTTAAAAGGTAAAAAATAAAGATCCAACTTATTAATATATTTCATTGATTTTTTTTTTAGTGTTGGGTCAAAAAGTCACCAAACCAAGGTTACTTCAATTTATTTTTGTATTTTCTTCTAGAAGTTTTATTATTTTGTGTTTTATATTTAGATATATGATCGATTTTGAATTAATTTTCATGGAAAGTGTAATGCTTCTGTCTTGATTTATATTCTTGCAAGAGGATATCTGATTATTCTAGCACCATATGTTGAAAGAACTATCTTAATTGAATTATTTTGCTCTTTTATAAAATATTACTGATCTTGTGTGAGTTGATTTCTGGGCTCTCTATTCTGTTGCATTAATCTATGTGCCTTTTATTTTGTTAATAGTATTCAGTCTTGATTACTGTAGCTTTATAGTAAGTAATATTGGAATCAAGTAATGTGCATTCTTCAACTTTGTTCTTATTTACTGTCTACTATCTAGATCTTTTACCTTTCTTAAAAGATTTAGAATAATTTTGTTCATGTGTTCAAAATAGCGTTTTGAAAATATCAAAAGCTGAAATTTTAACTGGGATTGTATTGTATCTATAGATCAAATTGGGAAAAGTTGATATTTTAACAGCATTAAGTTTTTCAATGTATGATATGTATACCATGTGTATATCTAAAAATTGAAAATAAAATAAATAACAAGTCTTTACAATAATTACTTGAACTACTCAATTATAAGGAGGGGGGAAGCACATAGTAATACAAAGTGTCAGTTCCTAGAGTGACATACCACAAAAAAATGCCTTTTTCAGAAGACTATGTATTCACATCTATAATTTTCAATTTATCTAACAATTTTATTAAGCATCAATGTTTTATATCCACTTTCTTTTTACCAATTGCTTTGATATACCATCCTACAAAGTATTATTATAGAAATGATATTTAGATTATAGATTGACTTTTTCAAATAAAAAGACATCTTCATTTTTTCCCCTTATTTTAACTATAAATTGAAACATCCTAAAACTGATTCCAAAGTCTGGAAATTCTTCTTATTAATATAAGTTTGGGAAATAAGAAGAAAGAAATCTGACGTTTTTGAGAAACTGCCAAAAGCTTTAAAAATACATAATATTTAGTATCTCTATTAGAATCCCAAATAGTTAGTAGACAACAGGCACAAAAGAGACAACACAGACAAATAAAGCCTGAAGTTGTATTTAAAACTACTTTATTCTTTTCTAAATTGATTTTTACTGTCATTCCTTTCATATATCACAAGCAATCTTACCACTGAACCCAAGTTGCTAAAATCTTTGACAATATAAATATGCTTATTGTCTCTGTCTAACTTTTAAAAAGTTAGAATGCCAAAAAATACAATAAAATTGATGTCTACTGTAAGAAGGAACAAAGAGAACAAAGAAAGAAGTGCAAGGGGAAAAAGCAGGAATAGCTGTAACCTCAAAGCAGGCATTACTCCTTTCCTGGAAAATTTCTCTGCAGACATTATGCAATTGATTGTACCCTTATCTGCTGCATCTGCATAACCAGCTACATCTGCTTCTGTAAACTTGCTTACTTGTCCACGCCTCCAGAATGTTGCAATAAGAGCCCTGGGAAGTCCCAAGTTCTATCTTTAGCACACCAGGATGTAAATCTAACTACATAAGACAGCCCTGTGTTGCAGCTCAGGCCCCTGCTGGGAACTAGTTCCCTGCAAGCGGCTGCTGGCCAGCAAGAGCCTTGACTAATAAACCTCTCCTTTGCTCATTTGAGTCAGTGGGCTGTCATTTAATTGCTCAGACCCTACTTCACTACCACCATCAAAGATTTTTACAATGAAACCCAAAAGTTTAAGTGGAGTTTATGTGGAATAAAATCTACATTTCCCAAATACTGCAATGTTTCACAAGATTCAGTTCATATAAGACACTAATAAATTTATTTCATATTTATGTTCATATTACATATTTGTATCTCCCCATATCTTTATATGTAACTATGTCATTTTAGACTCACTTTCATAAGTTTAGTATACATATAAAAACATAGTAAGTTATTTTTATGAAAAGGTTAATTGTAAAATGTTTAACATTTCACATGAATACTTGATTTCACATTCTGTGAGAGTCAACTGCATTATTTCAATGGAGAAAAATCATCAAGTCACTTAATTTGAGTAAGTTGTTAGAGGCATGCTAAATTTCAAAATGTCATTGGTCTTGTTTTGCCCTGGGTGTAGGCAGAGCAATTGCATGGAGTTTATCATGAAACCTCCCATGGATAAGCTGCGTAAGATTAATTATCTGTTTAATGACTTGTAACATCAAACTTCTTGTTTTGTTTGTCAAATTAACATCTGTATTCACGCCGGAGACTTACTATACCAAAAAGCATTTGTGTTGCCATTCTTGCATAAATGGGGGCCACTTCCATCAAATACCTGATCTCTTCTGGTAGGAAGCATTCTTAAACTGCATAGAAGTCTCACCTCACTGCCTATTTCAGGGACTCAGTATTTGTAGTGAGTCTGCCTCTTCTCTCATTTCACTCTTGAGTTCTTCTTTTCACCTGGATCTAGGGAGTTGTCTTAGTTCACCCAGGACACTATATCGGTATACCACCATAGACTGGGTGAATTATAAACAACAGAAATTTATTTCTTACAGTTTTGGGGGCAGGCAAGTTCAAATTTGAGGCTCTGGAAGATTCATAGTCTGATAGTCTCCTCCCTGTCTATAGATAGACAGTCATCTTTTAGTTGAGGCCTCACATGGCAAGATCTTACTAGACTCTTACAAAGGCACTAACCCTTTTCATAAGGGCTCCACTCCTATAAACTCATTGAATGCTAATTATGTTGCAAAGATTCCCCAACTCCTAATACCATCACATATAATTTCAACATATAAATTCAGGTAGGGGGTACATTATTATAACAGGATCAATGTCTATTTTTGTTACTTCCCACTTGATTTTTTATTTTGAGGCATTTCATACAAATTTAAACCATCTGATATTGAAAGGGAACATATAGATTTGCCTACAATGACCCTTCTCATCTTAAAAATAATAGCTTTAAGGCTTAGCTAGAAAAATCTATTCAATCAGGAAAAGTATCCTTTTCTTATAACTTTGGTGAGGATTCAGACGCATGGCAAACCACAATCCCCTCAATTAGCTTTGGTCTAGAGGTCATTTCTGCCTCACCAAAATTATATCAGAATTAGACATCAGAGTCTAATATTATCTAATATTATCATTAGATAATATTAATTCAATATACTAAGACTTGTAGACAAATGAAAATGTGTCAGTTTATATTTATTGAATACATGTTTAGTTAGTACATCCTTTGCAGTTTTTTAATTACATAGATGTGATTTTGTTCAATGACTGTGGGTCCTAAGATGACATCATTCAGTGAGCAGGGTGTAGAGACCCTAACCATCCTCTAATGTGTGAGGTGACACTAAACAATAATGAAATGTGGTACCTGAAATAACAGCAATGACACAGTTGAAGAATACCGCATTCCTGGCCAGATCCCATGCATAGATACGCGATATTTTAATCAGAAGTTTCAAAAGAAAATTGATTTTTGCCTATCCTTACCAATTAAAGTTTTCTGTCTCAATTAAGTGTTTTACATTTGCACTTGGAGGCCACCTGTTCTAATTAGAAAATTATTTTTGACATCCAATGTTCTGAATACCATTATTTGTAACCCAATTAGCTTACACAAATCACTGTGCTCCAAGGTCACTGCTCTCATTTTAGCCTGTCTGTAAAAGCAGCAAGAATAGCCCATACGTCTTAAAACAGAGTTACTTACAGTGAAAAATAATACCAGGACTTTAACTCATTTTGTGTCCTTCCTGTGATCTGACCCACCTCCAACTATTTTTTTCTTTTACAGTTGGAACTACATCAGCATGAGGTAAAGCACTTCTCAGTTCCTATAAAAAACCTTTTTCATATCTAATACCTCAACAGTTTGCAAGTGTGTGCCTAGAAAGTCTCTGCCTGCCAGGCTGGGCTTGAAAGGTTCACAGGACTTCTGCCATCCTCAGCACCACCATTGTAGTGTCTCTGTTCCAGCCACCGCAAGTAGGGTTTTAGTATCTGCTTCCTTCCCAGCCAGACACCTGATCTGGTGGTTCCCGTCTCTTTATCTTTTTAAAAAAACCTCAGGTGCCACTGCTATTGAGCCAGTAGAAGCAACAGGGAAATTATACATTTTGTTTACTTATGTTTCAAAGTTTTTTATTTCCTCAGTAGTTTAAAGTGACAAAAAGCCTGGAGTTAAGAGGGAAGATAACTAACTTTTGCAACAATTCTTTGTAGTTCCCTGGCTACTCAGGTTTTGTTGTCTGGTACCAAGAATGGTTAAAAACCAGGATCATATTTTACCTGGAATCATATCTTTCCAGTTTCTATGTATGTTTCCAAACCAATACTGCCAGGGTGTCAAGCTTTATATTACATTTATTGGGCATCAATATTGAGGGCTTCTGTTAAAAGAATGGTGCCAGAAGTATGGCTATAGACTCAGTCAAATGACATAGATCCTTTAACAAAACAAAATTGCTACACAAAAATCAGGAAAATAAGGACAAGTTTTTCTGTCTTTAAAATCCCTGCAAAATTACCCAGTGCCAGCCATGAATAGATTGAGTGGACCATTATTCCTCTGCAGAACAACACTTTACCGTTTTTTACAAAATGGGAGCAGCATATATTTCAAGATTCTGGTGATATCCCTGCTTCCCAAGAAAAATCACACAACTTCTAACAACTCAAGTACATTTTTTGGTGTTTATTGTGTAACTAGGTAAGTCACAGGTCCATTTCCCAATTGCACAATCTTTCTTGTTATACCAGGTTTTAGGTTTCCTTGAAGACTATTCTTCAATGGATTTTTATTTCCAACTACCACTGAAAAGAAGTTTTAAAAATAATTGTACTTATGAAATTATTGATTGCTGTATTAGTCAGTGTTCTCCAGATAAACAGAAGCTATAGTTAGATAGATAGATAGATGATAGATAGATGATAGGTGATAGATAGATAGATAGATATCATATATATGATGCTAGCAATATTGTCATAGACTTGTCAATATAGGTCTTATAATATACACAAAACTGCTATATAGAGTCAGGAATACAATAGAGGTTTCTGTATATATGAGAATTTGTTCATGTGATTATGGAATCTGAGAAGTCTCCTGATCTACTGTCTGTAGACTAGAGAACCAGAAAAGCCATTGGTATAATTCTGTTCAAGTCAGAAGATATGAGAACAAGGAACAATTATGTCTAAGGGTAGAAGATGGATATCCCAGTATAAGACAGAGAATTCACCCTTCTCTGCCTTTTGTTTTACCTGGGTCCTCAATTAATTAGATGATGCCTGTCCGAATCAGTGAAGGTGAGTCTTCTTTACTCACTCTACTAACTCAAATGTTAATCTTTTCCTGAAACACTCTCAAAGACATTCCCAGAAATGTTTGACCAGCTATCTGAGCATATTTTAGTCTAATGTACCTAACACATAAAATTAATTACAATTGTCTTTGGAAGAATATTATCAAAATAAAAATGATTATTGCTAATTAATACAGCACCTAAATGTTACCAATCACTTGCTATATTTAGCTCATCATAAAATGCATGTAGGAGATTATGCACTTTGAAATTGGATACTCCACTGGAACTCTTGAGATGTTACTCTCTAATCAAGTTAGCAATGCACAATATGTATTTTGAACAAGCTTGAAACCAAATGGATCTCTGAGAAAAATGACATTTTTAATATACTCTGTGGTTTGGTTCCCTAAGTTTTCAGGGAACTATACTCAAGTGCTAATTTAAATCCACATGGTCTTCTCAAGGAAAATTCTAGGTATTTCTTCAGGTATTTTTGAAGGTACACCTGTGACAAACACACACACACACACACACACACACACACAGGTGTGTGTGTGTGTGTGTGTGTGTGTGTGTGTTTGTCACAGAGAGTGTGTAGGTTTAAAAGTAGGGGCATTCTTTTTAGTTGAACAACATTGTTGCTAGCACTTCTTGAAACTTTCTGTAAGAATGTCAGTTCCATCTCCTGTTATCTGGTACCTTTGTCTTTTCTATAGTCACCTGTATAGAATAACTTCCTGCCAAAATTATTGCTCAAGTTGTCTGTTATCTACTCCCTGGCTTAAACTGTAAGACTTCTTTTGACTCTGCCTTTTTTCATATCAAATTAGATCACAAGATTGTTCATTTGGGGCACATTACATAGTTTCTTTAAGAAGTGCATCGTTTACAGGAAAAACTCTTTTGAATAACTTGTATTCTCAGTATTCATAATGAAAATCAAACAATTTTCTATGTCTTTTTATTGTCTTAACTTTCAAGAAACAAATTTTCCTTTAGTGTTTGGTAAACACCTATTCTGAAATAGTACAAATAGTTATTGTTGTATAACAGTTACCCCAAATAACAAGCATTTTATTTGCCCATAGTCCTCTTGGTTGACAGTATGGTTCTACTGGCCTTGCCTAACTAGGCTTAGTTGTGCCACTGCGTGCAGTTGGAGGTTTGGCTGGTTGAAAAGCCCCAAAAAGCTTCTTTCATATTTCTGGTGTCTCAGCGATTCCCCGTTTGTCCTTTCTCTTTCTCTGGGGGTTAACTTGTACATCTCTGAAGCAAGGTTAATTCAGGCCTCTTGAATGGTGACTGACTTCCAAGAAGAAAGTTAGATCCAACCATGACTCTCGAAGCCTTGACCTGGAAATGAAACAGCATTACTTCAGTTGTCCTCCATTGATCAAAACAAAATTTGAGTTTACCTCAAAGACAAGATAAAAGGAAATAAACTCTAGTTTTTGATGGCCAATGAATGCTGTGTGCACTTACAGATAAAAGAGGACTTGGTGGTAGTCATCTCTGGAGACTATCCAGTAGATGGCAGTTGAGAGTTTGTTTTACAGTGGATTGGTGGGCTTCTTTTCGTACAAGTGGACTACTGAAGTTTTCAATGAATTTTAGTCACATAATTGGAATGTTGTGAAACAACATGCTGAGAAAAAAATAGTACACTACTAAGCAACTCATTAATCCTTTTCTTTCAAGAAGAAGAAAGGCAGCCCCTGCCATTCAGAAGTGATCAGGCAGGACTTAGTGTTGGTGACACTGGCCTGGCATTCGTGGCCAATCCTTGATATTCTGTGGCATTGAAAACTTTTTACAGAATATTATCATCAGATAAGGCCTCCAAAATCTAATGGAGGATTTTGATAATCAGTCAGACTCCATGATTCTGATGGATCAAGGAAAAAAAAAAAACCAAAAAAAACCACTCCATAATTATATTTGAATACAGGAAAAAATATAAACATTACACAACAACAACAAAAAATGTCTGTGTCTCCTAATGTGGCTGATATGAGCCACTGCTGCTGCTTTACTGCTATAGCTTTGACCTTTGTTGGTTTTACCTTACCCTAGATAAGATGTATGAAGATGCCTAATCGTAGAATCAACGCTCTTTCCTGATTGATCTAATCCAGAGCAAAGCCTTGGTGCCATAGACCTGACCCAAAGTCACTTAACACAAAGCCCAAATCCACCATTAAGTCTTTCTAACACCCTCTTACTGAGATGCTCTGGGATTTTCCATGATGTCTGTTCTGTCTCACTGCAGTGAGTCATAAATTCAACTTGATTAATGACAGATGTGTTCCTGGTGGTCTTTGGCTAGAAGACACTGGAATTTATTCAACAAGAACAGAAGACCACAAACACTGATTATGCATCTGGGCAATGCTAAGCATTAAAGAAGCTGTAAAAAAAAAGATAGGCTCTATTCTTAAGAAGCTTACAGTTGCGTACAGTCAAGACTAACAAGAAAATGAATAATTATACTACAGTATCATGCAATGCTCTTATTAATGTAAGAGCATTTAAGAAAAGCTTCTAACCTTGTTTGTGAAATGTCACAAGAAAGTTATATGCTTAAATAAAAATACAGAAGTATTAAATACGGAAATTAAATAAGTCAATTGATTTTCTATTCCATCAGCATCCTCACAGATTCTATTGGGAAGTTCCCAAGGAGTAGACAGTGAGTAGTGGTGTGAGATGTCCCATATCTCCCTTCACAAAGACACATCTGTCTGGTACACTGTATCTAAGGGATTTTCCTCTCATAATTAGGGTTTATATTATAAGATTTGTTTATTTTTTTTATCCTTAAGCATCCTTAATTATAGAATAGTTTGTTCTACTCAATGCATACTAGTGTGTCAATAGCATCTCTGGAATAACTATCTATTATTTTTTATTTAATTAAGACTTAGGAAACATCAATAGATTTAAACTCAAGGATTTTGTTGTTGCTGTTTTCTTCTTAGGACTTGTCTTATATTTTTCTTTTCAAAATAGTGGCTTATGTGTACTGATTAATTTTTTATTGCTGATGTTTGAATTCAATATATTTTCACAAACAAAACAAAACAAAAAATATTTTAACTAAATTTTCATTCCAGTGTTCTTTACCCCTGAATTTCTAAGAGATTGGTGTGCATGTGCGTGTCCAATGGTAAATAATACCTGGCATTCACTTCTTTCAAATTTACACCTGGAGTGATTGAGTACTTTGGAATATTCTGATGAAATGAAAATGATAAGAAGAAAACTCATCATAGATGAGAATGCTTTATTCACATGTATTAGAGTTTTAAAAGTTCTACTAATCTCAGGTATCTCTATTCATTGGGGTGTTAATCTTCACTTATAGTGACATCTTACATTTCAATGTCTTCCCTCTTTAATCCTGCTTTATACGAATAAGAAAACTAAATATTCTGAAGAGTAAGTTTATGCATTTATGCACTCACATATGGTCTGTGTGAAAAAACAAGAAATGAAATAAATTCCCTCTTAGAATAGCATATATGATACTGAAATATTTTCTTATTTTTAAGTAGATTAAAAATTTGATAAATATGGAATAACTTGGAAATAAATGTACCCACTGAAAATATTTTATGGATTAGATACTAAATTAAATTTGATGGTTGATGTATTAATTAATTTCTTCATTGAATGACTCACTATTTGTCAGAGCCAACTATGCAGCATGAATTATTATTAATAAATTAGTCCAAGAAACCTGGACTTCCAGAACTTCAAAATTCAAAAAGAAGACAAGATTTATTATCTGATACACTGCATTCTGTAGGTATTATGAGGAGGTATATGGGTGCTAAGACTGTGTAATATTTTACAGAAGAGGTTTGAGAAAAGCAACAGGACAGAATCAGTTATATATTGAAAGGAGTAAAGACACTTTAGACAGAATAAACAACATATGCAAAATTAGGGTGGTGAGAAAAAGAAGGAGACACTTGAGAAATTTTGAGCAGTTAGGTATGACTAGAACATAGAGAACATGAGGTATGAAAGGTATCTGTGGATCAAATCACAAGGGGACTTTTATTTATAGCTAAGTTTATCCTTATTCAAGGAAAGTCACTAAAGCCTTTCAGTCAAGAGGGTGACATAATTAGATCTGCTATAGGATGAAGGCTGTGAGAATAAGGATGAAGAGTCCTACTTTGGTAGCCATTATAGCAACCTAGCAAAAACAAAAAACAAAAAACAAAAAAACAGGAAAAGTCTGCAACAAGGCAAGGTACTTATGAATAAAGATAAAGGATTTGTGATGCATTTAGGAGGAAAGTTATAGGGATGAGGTACAATGTGCACTATTTGAGTAATGTGCCACTTGAGACCCAGTCCCCACCACTACACAATATATCCATGTGACGAATACACATGTGTACTCCCTGAATCTAAAATTTTTAAAAAAGTCACTTAGAACTAAAAAAGTTCTTGAATGTTTAGACTTAAGTCATGGATGAGTACATAATTCATAAGACAAAATCAAGACTGGGAACAAGTATAGCAAATAGAATGAGAAAGTAAATTTGGACACATGAAATTTATATTACTATTGAGTGACCCAGCGTGAAGCCCTGGTAGGCAGTTAGAAATATTCATCTGAACTTCAGAAAAAGTCTTAGGTTAGACTTATAACTCATCCAAAGACAAGCAGTTGAGACAAACTCAGCATTACCTTTCTCAACTATGATTCTCTGACTCCTTTTCTAAATAGAATGGATGTCCCTTATTTGCATTAGTCCCGTAGTTTTTTTTAATTGCAAAAACAGTTTGCCCAACAGAATTAGACACTCACTAAACAGTAGACAACAAATATATGTTAAACTTTCTCTGCCCCTACTTCCTTCCTTCCTCTTTCCCTGTCTTTCTTCCTTCTTTTTCTTTTTTACTTTCCTTCATTCTTCCCAGACTTCACTCTTACTTTTCTCACTTCTTACTACTCTTTTCTTCCTTCCATCCTTTATTAATTTTTTTAGATGTCAATTACACAGTAGTGTTAGTTATACTCATATAGTGATCAACATCATAAACATAGTCCGTGACTTTTTGGAGATTTTTCTCTAAAGTAGGGAAGATGAAATAAACCAGTGATTTTAGAGATAAACCAGTGATTTTAAAACACATATTTATCATATTTATTCATAATTATTATAAGCACTGTTATGACAAAGACTTTAGGTGTGGTGTTCACTGTTGTATAGCAAGACTTCTATTCAAGACTTCCTGATACTTACTAAGTGTTCAGTAAATATATGTTAAATGAAGAAAGAAATCAGTTTAGTGTGAGATAAAAGACTGATGAGTAAATAACTAGAGCCCAGATACAATTCTTAGTTCAGTGAAGTTCTAGTTAGTTTGAGTTATATAACAAGAAAACTCCTTTATGTTTTTTACTCTCAAATAAAGGCTATCTTAAAACGTTATATCAATGCTGTGAATGTAATAATTCATTGACATTGCCATTAAAATTTCAGATCAAATTTTACTTTTTGTAAGGTACCTACGTATTTCCCATTTCTTTCGTGGAAAACACATTTAGATTATTTCTAAAGTAGCTTACACAACAAACTCTCATTTTACTCTGACTTACTTTCTTAGTTGTACTTCTAATTGAAATATTCTCAATCGCTGATTTATTTCTCTATTTTAATTTTTTAACTAGATTACAAACATCAGAAGAGCAGAAACTTTGTACATCTCTAGCTCTTAGATTGTTAGCTTTTAGAATTCTAAATAAATTATTGTCTAATAAATAAATAAATGATAAGAAAACTTCATCTAAAATTCTCTATAAATTATAAATGTTTAAGAATTTTAAAATTAACAACAACAAACCCTATCTGTACTGTATTTTTTTTTACTACCAGAAAACTTTGTGTGATTTTCAAATCATTATTTTTGACAAGGAAGTAGACTTATGCCATGTTGACAACCTTCTGGTGTTGTAGTGCTAGACTGGCAGATGCAGGGATAAACTTTAAATCCCTTTATAGACTCTTTTATTTATATATAAATATTTTATTTTGTCAAGGTCTCACTTTGATTTCTGGCTGACTAGTGTAGGCACAGTTTTTTTTTTAAATCTAGAATTAATATTTAATGTTTCTCAGGCAATATTTCTTTACAATAAACATATATTCATGATCCAGCTCTTTTTCTTTGCTTTATTCCTCTTAAAACACAGCATCTGGTCTAGATCTTGCAGTTTTATTTTTACAATGCAATGTTCTCAACATTTTTTTTTCCCAGTTTCCTTTTCTTAGCAACATCTTTAGCTAAAGACCCTACCTAACTCAGAACTCTCTGGGACCTCATGTATTTAGCTAAATTTTAATATCCTTGATATGTTTTAAAAACAGGTTAAAAAAATCTATGGCCAGATATATATTTGGAATCTGTGGGCATTTTCTATATTGTGAGTTTTCAGACTTTTTTTTTAGTTCATGATAATCTAATGAACTACTTTCATTTGACTTACAATCAGTCTACACAGATTACTGATTATGTTCTTTTACAATACTTGAATGTTTAAAAAAATCATAGGAAACTTTTAGTAGCATGATTAGTGTATGCTTGTTTTGCTTGGGTCAGCTCTGAGAGCTTGGGGCTTTTGTGGAAATTAGAAAGGCCAGCCAAGGGTTTAGAAAAAATTGCAAAGTTTATTTTATCATCATGGGTTTAATCATTTTTGAATATTATATTAAGTTTTCTTCTTTAATAATTAATTCTAAATTGTCTCTTTTCCCTATTCACTAATAAAAATTTTCCAAATTACTTTGTGCTATTCATTTTATGCCTTCAAACTAATGTAATTTCTCTATAGAATATTTTTCAGAGAAAGAATTTTTGATAGCTACTAATGGCAGTCAATTTTCTGGCAATCAATTTCATGTGTCAATTCCAGTGGCAAATTGTAAGCATATGATCACTATTTTGTGTTGTTTTAATCTCATATCAGATCATAGAAGGTGAAGAGAAATATTCCTACGACCATCTTGTGATTTTACTAGAGTGGACTTTTTACTGAAGCTTTGTGATGATTTTAATTATTGGCTATGAAAAAACAAATTCATTTAATATACTCTTCTAGAGGCAAATGGCAGATTTTTGGAATGTGGATGTAATTAATAAAACTGGGGTAGCCCATATATCTCCCTGCCCATCTTTGCTCCCCTTTCAAATATCTTGGCAACATAATTCAACTCCTCCAGTATATCTTCTAACAACTCGCTGGCAAAGAAAAATATCAGACTATATTCAATTAATAAGACAATATCAATTATCACAGACTTCAGAGTTAGATAGACTTGGGGGTGAAGTCTGGTGCAGACAGAGATAAGTTGTTGGGATTTGGGTGATTTGTTTAGCTTCTTTGTTTAAGGGGGCCCCTTTATTGAGCTGGGGAGACTGAGGTAAAGACTAGGGACTTTAACAGGGTATCCCATTTCTCCCTGAACCATCATTAAGAATAATCAAATTAAGTAGCTATCTTTTTGCTAGACTTTTATAAGTGAAAATTTTTAAAAATAGCACATTAGCAAGTTAATCTCCTGCACTCCTATTTTTCATCCTGATTTCCAAGGCATGGTATTCTTCTAGAATGCCTGGCCAGTGATGGATGTGATGGTGATATGGGGTGATGTTTCTCAGACCAGGGCTTGGCTGCTGTCAAGTCCCCACATTACTTATTTGCTCCTGGCAATCTAGAGAGTCAAATAAGTACTCACATTATCATTTGAACAAACAGGTTAAATAATTGGAAACTGCAGATTTCATTGTTTTAATAGTGCTTTTCCATGAATCACAATGTCAAGAATTGGACCTGCCTTTCAATGATGCATTTTCAGAGTTTCTACATCAGTTTGTGTGTGTGTGTGTGTGTGTGTGTGTGTGTGTGTGTGTGTGTGTGAGAGAGAGAGAGAGAGAGAGAGAGAGAGAGAGACTCTGCACTTATTGCTAAGGTTCCACAACAAAATTGAGGGCTCACTTCTCATTGGCTGAATTGTTCCTATTGTTTAGTACATCATGCCATGAAATATAGCTCTTATTTTTATCTATTGCCCCTTCCATCTCCCCTATGTTCCCATGATGTCTTTGCGGTGAGTAATGCTTACTGAATTTTTGAAAGTTAAGTGGCTTACATGTTATCTCGGTAGAAAACAGACAACACATGCTGCCTCACTAAATTTGAACAACTATGAGCAGAAAATTCAGCTTTAGTATCACCTAGTGCTTAATCCAAGTCTTCTAACTAAAAAAGATAAAATAAAGAAATGAATCTTAGGTTCCTAAATATCTGAACCTTATTGTAAACCACTTTAACATTATTTTGGTTGCCTTATTATGTAAAAATGTCAAAAAGTTTACAGTAATTTGAAGAAAATTAAATTTCTGGATGTCTTAAATAGACTCTTATTTATCCATTGTATGAACCCATGCTTGGCATGTAGCAACTATGAAATATGTTTATTTTAACAAATAAATCAGTGAAAAAACTGACTTTTTCAATTAAAGAACTAGAGACTATCAGAAGAACTTTGTAATTTCTCATCACTCAAAAGCAACATTGAATATGATTTTTTGTGAGTATTTAATTTACAGCTCATGCACAATATGCTTGTCGTAATCATTTCTTTGGCTGCAATATGAAAAGAGAAGATTAAATTCTGGTTCATTATGTCCAAAAATAAAGACACTTTGACTCTTAAGGACCTATACATTTACTATTTGATATATCTTTAAAAAATTGGAATGTTGAAACTTGAAGCACAAAATATTATCGGATATAGTGTAATATACTAGAATGACATTCATGAGGTTAAAAGCACTAAAACTATTTTCATCTATTTAAACAATAATATTTACAAAAAGCTAACTGATGTATATATATAATCAATATCTTACTACTAATAAAGTGTTTTCTATGTGAAATCATGTCATACATATATTTAATTATGCAAAAATTATCTCACATTAAATAAATACAATTGTAACTCAAGTTTGCCCCTTTGTTTTCACCTTTTCAGGTGAGAGATATAATTAATTAAAGCAATCAAAAGATAATTGGTAAGGTAGGTAATATTACTTGAGGCTTTAATGAAGATATCAAAAGGTACAAATGACAATAATTTTGCTATTACTTTGTTTACAATTGTATAGTTATCTCTACTTTTTAATAAATCCTTGAATTCCTGAAAAAAAATCTGTGCCTCTTTTATATCACAATATCTAATTTAGGTTTGGCTTATAATCTATGTATAGAATATTGTATGCTACTGTGGTATCCACAATATAACTGACTGAAAGCTTATGATCCCCCCAAATTCATATGTTGAAATTAGAACCCTCAATGCGATGGCATTCAGAGGTGAGACTTTTGGAACATAGTTAGGTTATAAGGCTAGAGCCTCATGATGGTAACAGTACCCTTATAAAAGGAACCCCAGAGAGCTCTCTCTGCCTCTTTCAGCCATGTGAGGATACAAGGTGCAGACAGTTGTCTGCAACACCAAAGAGGGTGCTCATCAGAACATTACCATGCTGACAACCCGATCTTGGACTTGCAGCCTCCAGATTGTAACAATTAAACTCCTGTTATTTATAATACACTCAATCTATGATATTCTCTTTTAGCTGTCCAAATTAATTTAGACACAAATCAAATAGTTCTCTCCCTTTATCTCTCTCCCTCTTACTTGTATTGTTGCTGCATCAGTTTACTGAGCTGAACTGCGATTTGATGGCACCAAATATTCCACTTTCTCTACATTGCTTTTACTTTGTCTATTGTGGTTACTGTGGTTACAAGATCACATGTTTCCCATCAATCCTTCCTTCTGGCTGAAGTATCATATACATATTTTTCAATTAAATGCTACTTCTTTGCAAATAAGGGAGATCATGAATGCTCACAGCTTAAAAAATAACACACAAAAAGAACAAATATTAGAAGATCTTTACTGCCTGAATTCATTAACCAATGAAACCTTTATAGAAGACTATTCTTACTCCTGTACACTTTCTGTCTCTGGAGCTGCATGTCTTCTTCTACAGCTAAACTGTTTTATTTAGGGGTCAACAGAAATTGTTTAGGTAGTTGAATTCCCTGATAACTCTGCATAGCTAATATACATTTACAGTAAAATAATCATAAACAGTGTTTCAACATGGCATTACCTTATGCAAGATAACATTTTAAAATTTATACTGCATTATCTTAACTTTGTATGTCTTAATAAAAATATAAAACCTTAGTAAAACACTATTCTGTGTATACAATATAAGACAGGATTTCTAAACACCCTCAAATGAAAAAAAGAAAGTTATATGTGTCAACTAGATTAATACAAGTTATTTAATTGAAAAGAAAATTATTAATACTCCTGGAATTTGCTTGTGTTACTATACCTTGAGAGTGCAAACAATAATTTTGAATTTGCTTAGGGTCATATAATAGATAAAAGATCAAAATGTGTTGAGTTGAAAGTGATACTCTTACATATAGCATTTATGTCAATTTAACAACAACTAGTTCAAATAGAATCTTGCAAGGTCTCACAGAGGGATGAAAAAAAAAGCTCTTTGTGAACAAAAGTCCATGAAAAATAAAATTTTTGCAAATTGGTAGAAAATAGAATAAAAATAATATTTTAAAATAGCAAAAAATATGAAACTGAAAGAAATGAGGGCAAATTGTTTCACAAAGGTAAAGATTCTGATGCATATTTAAGCAAACATCATGAAGTGATTAAAAGCAAAACACTCAACTTTGGACCATTACATCAAGGCGTATAGACTTTAACCTTTTCCGTCTTTTGGAAATGTTTCTCTTTGTATTTTATTTTCGCTCCTTTTAATCTATTGAGGCTGTCTGAT
The DNA here is from genome assembly GCA_963574415.1 of Tarsius wallacei. NCBI lineage: Eukaryota > Metazoa > Chordata > Mammalia > Primates > Tarsiidae > Tarsius > Tarsius wallacei. The sequence goes on from CAUYQG010016331.1 coordinate 20,763, forward strand.
ATTTTGATATTTTCAAAATATTACTTCTAGAAAGTCCTTTGAGAAAAAGTAAGATTCAAAATTAAAAATATAAGAAACACTAGTTTTTAAAATCTATTATCTGAATCCAACCTAGACAAGAACTCCACTAGGATTGATGACTGAAACTCTATCTCTGCCATCATCTGGGCTATAGAGGTGATCATAGAGCACAATGAGAAAGAAGTGGGGTGTATTTCTAAGACTGGAGACATCAAGAAGAAGTTTCACAAGGCATACCACTTGAACTGAGAATTTAGAAAATAGTATATATTTAAAATAATGTTATTAAAATCTATCATAATGTATGCACTTATACTTAGATGTCATAAACAAATCCTAAGTTTAACAATTATAAAATAAGTCTAAGAATATTTCCATTCCCTCTTCAGCTGTTTTGGTCCCAAACTGGACACACTCATGTGTCCTCTCTTTCCCTTTTTCTCCATATCCCACCATCTCAGAGAAAGTCATATCTCTTTAGTCTTCAGAATATGTCTCCAATTCAATCACTTTCATAAGCTTCACTGATATTTGTTCATAATGTCATTATTCTGACCTGAGCAATAATTCTTATATATTTTCATTTTGTAAAACTTATCCTTCCTTCACTACAGCTTCTACCTCTCCATTCTCCCTCCCCCACATCCCTTTCTTCTTTCCTTCCTTTCTCTTTCTGACTGTGGTGTTAGATATGTGATTCTTTGCGTTTGACAAAACCCACACAAATGAGCTACACACCATTGTGTTAGTTTTGTGTTTCTGTAGCAAAGATAACACAGAGGTAATTTATAATGAACATAAAATTATTGGTTCATAGTTCTGGAGGTTGGAAGGTTTAAGTTCAAGGTACCAGGAGGTTTGGTGTCTGGTGAGACCATTCTCTTCTTCCAAGATGTTCCATCCTCTGTAGAGGAGAAAGCCTCATGTGGAAGAAGCCAGAAGGGCCAAGAAAGAACAAGAGGGAGCCTGAGCTCACCATTTGATACTGGCACCAATCCTATCCAAGAGGGTAAAGCCTCTAACCCCCTCTTAAAAGTCCCACCTCTTAATACTATTACAATGGCATTTACATTTCAACAAGAGTTTTGGAGGGGACAGAAGCATTCAAACCATAGAACACATCAAATAGCATATTTTACTATATCTAAACTAAGAATACATAAGTAAGTAAAACAAATAGTACTGTGGACAGTCTTTGGAGTGTTTTCATACAGGTGTTGGCCTATCTGTTTTATACTTCAAAAGTATCATTTGGAAATTGGGTGGAGAATGATGAAAGGGTGGGCTGGATGGGTAGGGCAGGAGGAAGTGGGCATAACAGACGATCAGGAGATCAGTTTGGCAGCTATTTAAGCAGTAGTGGCTGGGATATTGAAGGCTTGGGTGGTGATAATTCAGGAAAAGTTGAGAAGTGAACAGATATGTCTTGGAGGCTGAGTCCCAGAACATGTTGATGAATGAAATGTGTGTGAGGTTATATAAAGAAGTAAGTCAAGAATGCCTTTCTCTATTTTTGTTCCATCATTTGCATTGTATTATTTGCCATCTTTCCCATGAGTAACAATCTGTTGGCAAGGAGAAAAAAGGAAGGGTAAGAGGTAACAAATCTTTGCATAGTGGTTGGCATAGTTTTCTATTTCAAGTCTCCAACCAATAGACTTCTCTACTTTTCCCTTCTTTTTTTTAATTTTTATTTTTTGAGACCTTTCTTCCATGCATTTAATTTGGAAGGTACTAGGGAAAATTAATCAAACATTTAGCAGTTTTCTTGACTTTCTTGATCATCTAACTGTAGTTTGGTATGGCTTGGTGATTAACAAACCTGAATGGTCTCCAGTTTGAAGCTTTTATTGACTTTTTATTTTTGAATTAGAAAATTCTACCTAGAGTGCTTTGAATTATTTTAAAATCATCCAAGTTCTCACTGAGATTTTGCTCATTATTTCTTAGTTTGATAGGTGAGGTAATGGCTACTGCACAATTTAAAATCTCTGTCTTCCCTTTGTTTGATTCTTCTAACATTCTCTGAGAATTTTAGTGCTATAACTGACATTCTAATGTATTGGTTCCAGAGAATGTTTTATACCATGACAAGGACAGATTTTTGAGGCAGCATAGCAAAGGCATTTGGCATTCAATTTCCCATAGCTGTTTCATTTGAAGATTGGCAGAAAATTCAAAAGAAATAAGTTTATGTATAGTAATATTTAGGAATAAGGACCAATTCCATTAGATTAGTGAATGGCTTGTGGTTTTGGCTGAGTCTATTTTTCTCTCTGCAGTGTCACCTTGCTTACTGCTTGATCTCACAGCTCATGTCCCATTTAGGAAGATAGCTGACACAGGAATGAGCGGTGTCATACAAAGGTATTAAGGCAGAGTGAATCGAGGACTTAAGTTTAGAGAAAGCTGGGAGTTCTGCTGACTTTCTCTTTTTGAATGCCAAGTATTTCTTGATCTAAACAGGCATATTTCTCAGTCTCTGGGAATTAAAAAAATTATGTCTGAAAAAATATTTCTTATTCCTTGGTTCATGGATATTTTTGCTAATATAGTTTAATTATATACCATTGTATTCCAGATCATTCAAAATCTAGAGACATTCCAAATGTAGGGATATGCATCAATGCTATATAAAATATTTTTTATTAAGTGTTGTTTACACAGAATGGGTACAAGATTTAAAAAACAAGTTGTAGATTATGCAGAGTCTTTGAGAGCAACACTAATTTATAATGTGGTATAAAAATGAGAAAAAGAGGATATTTTTTAACCTGGAAATTTGGAGCTTGATAAGATAGGGAAAGATTTCCACTTTATCTGTCTCTTTGGGGAGGAAGAAAGTCACTCCCCAGCCTCTCTTTTAAGTCTACAGTCCCCCAAAACTCACTTTAAACACAGAGGTAAATGACCTCAACTTTTTATTTGGCCTATATTAACACCAAAATTAACTTTATATTATTCTTAAGGATAAATTGTATTTAATACACAATGTATTATGGGTTGGAAATTTTTTTAGCTAAATATTATTTTCTGTCCATTTCTATTTTTACCATTATTGGTCATGAATGACTGATAAATTTTGGTCCTATTTCCTTCCTTCCACTCTGAAGTTCTTGAGTAGTAAAGTACATTATGGTAATTCTTCTTAAAGTGTATATTTCTAATTATATTCGTTCTCAGAATGCTCCATTTTATTCACACTGTTTTGCCTTTCTATGTTCAGTACTCTCCAGCTGAAATAATTTATTTCCTCACTTCTTTGGCTTCTGAGTCCCTCTTTATTCTCTGCATAAGTGTGCACTTCTCTGAAAACATCATTGTCTTTATGCCACCAGTGTGCTGTGCATTGGCTTCTATTAAAAAGCCCATCCCAACATACTGAGTAATGATTTGTTTACCTATCTGAATCTCCTAACAGATTGAAGATGATTTCAGCTCTCACAGGGCACTGCACTTAGCAGACATTCAAAAAGTGTTTTGAATGATTGATTTCAAGAAAGACTACATAAATTCTTAGAAGAATAAATTAGTTTATTTTTTAAAAATTGAGGAAGAATCACAATAACCACAGATACCAGCAGTTTGCTGCCCTATTGCCTATGTGATGGATTGAAATACTGGTACTTTGGGGAAGAAAAAAATTCTGGGAATTTTTATAGTAGAATACAGTGTAAAGGCTGAATGCATGAAAATTTGCTTTGGTTAGTCATCTTCTGCGGCTATTCTACTATCATGTTCTCAATGAAAAAAGTCATCCAAGCTAGATACAACTTAACCCCTCTATATCTGACTGGGAATACACTAATCGTGCTCAGCCTGATGGGAGAAAAACAAATAATCCCTAAAACGCTATCCTAACATACAAGATCATTAATAGCCAGTCAGAAATAAATTTCAACCTTTCAGAGGATTTTATGATCAATCTAAAATAGCATGCATGAGAGGAGATTCACTTACAAAGAAAATTGTCATTATAGCCTTATTAGAAATGGATGCTTTGGGTCATCGAAAATATAAACTTGCATTTCCCTAAACTTTTAGCTTTCAGGAAGTTTAATTAATCTTTTTTCTCACTATTCCTTCTGATTTTTTTATTCCTTGTTTCATTTTCTGATTAAAAATGAGTAAAGGAAAGCAATACCACAAATTAGATTTTGTTTCTCCTTTATTCTTTACTTTGAGCAATGGATAATTTACCTGATATGAATCCCACTTGAAGGGAAAATTCAAATCCCACATGAAGGGAGAATTCAAACTGTCTATAAATTGGCAGCCAGATCCAGGCACTCTTCAATATTGCTTCCCCTCTATAAAAGTAGTTTGTCCCCAACATTCTCACCTTATTTTTACAAACACTTATTGAATATCTACTACATGCAAATTATTATACCAGACTATGTATTGCTGGCAACATTTTAGGCTGAAGTTGTAGAAAACATAAATATTTCTTTTTATATTTCAAATCCATGCTGGTTTAAAGAAACTTTTTGTGTTACCAGTTAGTTGATTTACTGATTAATGAGATTTGAAGTTCTACAGAACCAATCAGTTAAAATTTAAAGAGATGATTTTAATGGTATATAGTACAAGACTTAGAATAAAAATTCTAAGCAAAACTAAAGGAGAGGAGCAAACAAAAGAAAACGAAAAGGATTTTGAGAGAAATATTTGTCAAAATCTTCCAAAAGTAATTTTTGTTTTAAATATTTTTACTAATGGAGACATACTATAGCTCAAATTTTACAAACAGGGAAATATCAGGTTTCTATATACATATTGGTATTTTATACTTTAAAATTCATCTAAAACTTCATCATACGAAAATAGAGTTTTAGATAGATAGATAGACAAACAGGTAGACAGATAATTGTGCATTTGGACTTGTATTGGTGAGTAATCAGAGTTAAACGAATGTTAATTTATTTTATCCACTACTGGCTATATTTTTTTCTGAACTATACACAAGCCTCTTCATAGTGGCTCAGTTATTTGTGATAAACACTTATAAAAGTGACAAGCATTTACAAGACTGACTATTAATTAATGTAAAATAAAACAGTGCATTATTTAATAAAAACAAATCTAATTATCTTTTGGAGTGATATCACCCTTGATTTTGGCTCCATCAGTCTAGTGTTCTGGTCATACAGAACAGTTGTTTTTAGAAAGATACATGGATTAGTAATGAGTTTTAATTCAAAACTATGCTTTAGCATTTCCTGACTGTAGGACTTAAAAAATAATTTGAAGATTTATATTTCTTATTCAGTAAATGCATGTAATAACACTGAAATATCACACAGATGTTATAAAGTAATAAATGTTCAAGTACTCTGTAAACTGCAAAGAACTATTTAAACCAATTTTAGTTATATGTTCCTCTTGCAGTATGCACTGAAATTGCATGCTTATAGGTTTTTCCCTCCAACTTGTTTGGCAGAAACTATAAGTTTGCCTATGATTATGAATGCAGATATTAGGGAAAGACTTAGAAATAAAAACTTAAAATATATTTTAAATCCTAATATATAAAATTTAGTGAAAATAAAATATTCAAATATATTCAGATAAATATTAGCATACCATGTTAAAACTCCTAAATTCTGTTTATTTTTATCAACTTAGTAAATATTCACATCATTTAGCACAAATGAGAATATATTCCCAGTCTCTCGCATCAGCACAAGTAAGCATGGATCATGGTGTTTTATTTTATTTTATTTTTTTGAGTTGGAGTCTCACTCTGTCACCCAGACTGGAGTGCAGTGGCCACTGCCGGCCACCGCAGCCTCGACCTGCTGGGCTCCGGCAATCCTTCCGCCTCAGCCTTCCAAGTAGCTGGAACTACAGGCGTGCGCTACCATGCCCGGCTAATTTTTTTGATTTATTGTAGAGATGAGGACTCGCCAAGTTGCCCAGGCGGGTCTCGAACCTGTGGGCTCAGGCAATCCACTCACTTCAGCCTCCCAAAGGCACAGGATTACAGGCTGAGCCACCGAGCCCGGCTGGATCATGGTGTTTTACTGCTACCATGAACACAAGTTGACAGAGACCATCAAGTCTGGGGAGTAAGTCTAGTTCTTCATATATGTGATAGTTAACCAGAATTAAATATATGCATTCAAATATATATGTATATTTATAGGAATATCTATATACAAAATGGGGTTAAATATATATTATGTGGATATGTATACGTTTATATATAATATATATGATAATAATTGTTTTAATGCCTAAAGGTAAAATAAGTTAAGAAATAAAACATTCTGGCAAAGGTTTGTAATATTATGGTGGGCAAAGGCAAAGAGTTTTGTGAATAAGTATTTCATAGTCTAAAGTCATATATATACACGTAAGAATGTGCATATGCACATATGTGTGTGTGTGTGTGTGTGTGTGTATTTACCCCTAGACATTAAAAATAATTTTGATTTATACTTTTTTACCTGAGAGATTCAGGAGAAAAGAGTTACACTCTATTGCACATTGCAAAGAGGTGAGTTGGATAGTCAGCTGGCAGGTGAGACTAGTCCTGGAAATGTCGATGCAAATGAGGTAATGAGAGATTCAGATTTGAAACTAAATGAATAGTAAAAGTGCGTCAAGCTTTCATTTGTCATCAACCAAGCAGTTACTGTATAGGTTCAATTTCCACAATTCTCCCTTTCCTCCATACTCCAGCTATATTGGACTGCTCACAATTCCCTGAAAGCCTCAGGGCTTTTGAAATTGGCTGAAATACCCTCTTCTTACTTCTTCTTTTCATCCGGTCAGTGTCAATTTTTTAAAAAAAATTCAGTATTTAATTATTTTTCACAGCAGTTGGTACTGTTTTTATAAAATATTTTTATGAGCATTTTGTTAATGGGACTCCACATGTTTATCTTTAAACTTCCAGTACCTATATTATGATGCTCTGCATTTAGAAGACAATATATGGAAGTTTTCTGGGAAAAATAAACTGTTTATTAATTAATGTCATTTAAGAAGGCAACATCAGATTTCCATGAGTGCTTTATCTTACTTATAAATAGTGTGTAATAGTGTGTAGTACTTGAAATGTCTACTGTTCATTAATCTACATTGGAAATAATAATAGGTAATCTTTAAACCATTGCTGAGACTACAAAATCCATTACTGTTAAAAACTGCCCATCAGGTTTTGACTTTTTCTTGGTTTTATCAAAATATTTTAGAATCATGAACTTTTATTATACCAAGTATTTAGAAAGTCAGACTATAATAAATATATCAAGTGATTTACCTTAATTTTGTCTGATTATTGGAATGTGAACTTTTCTTTTATAGTAGTATTTTATGTGAATTTATTATCACTCAATTTTTATGTATTCTTCAGATTATGAAATTCTTTTTTTTTTTAAACTTGTAATGGAATATATTTAGGCATCCACAATTTAAAATATATTTTTCAGTTTAAATCCAAAGATATAACAGGTCTGAGTAAATTGACTTTGTGTTAGAAATATTTCCAAGTAGACACATTCATCTTAAAAAGAAAGAGCCTGACACTTTCATTAGACAAAGTTTAGATATATAAAAAGCCAAGTCCTTATCACCAATCAGTTTCCAAAGCATATTCCTTTTAATTTGGCTATGTCCTATCATATGAGGAAGTTTGGAAATCTGTTTTTCTAAAAAAAAAACAAAAAAACTATCATTTTCTTCTCTAGTTTTGTTGTTGTTTTAAAGAGCTGAACTGAACAAGTTTATTTCTCATTAACAGCTTACAACACACAGTACCTTTGCAGGACAAGTTGTCCTTACTTGCGGTCAGTAAATCTGACATCAGCGCATCTTTGAAATGGGTTTTTAGTAAAGCAATGAGTTCTGAAAGCCAGAACTAAGAACACTGATCTTCCTGAAAAAAAATGATTTTTTTTCTTTCAAATAGAGTGGATTTCTTTTCTAAATAAATTATTATTATTTAGTGCTAAGTTAAATTTTCAGCTAAGAAAATCTTTTACTTCATTCCTTAAAAAACATATTTAGCAGCAGGATGGTTATCATTTAAAAAAACAAGCAAGCCATCTAAGAATCCTTTATCAGGGTACTTGATAAAGTAGCCTGGCCAATTTTTCTAGTGATTCTTTATAACTTCCATCACTGCATCTATAGAATCAATCTGTAACCTAAACTGAAAGTGGCTAAGAAAAAGAAATAACTGTATGTCTTTAGGTGTTCTAATATATAAAGTTACACCAAAGCAACAGTGTAATTTAATTTCATTATAGGAAATTACTGAAATTGCTGCTATTTCCTGCTTTTTAAGAACTAGAAGAGACAAAACTACCATACTATATTTATACCCTAAGTTTTATCATGCATAAAATGGAAAAATATTATTATTTAGAAATGGTTTTTTTTTTTAACCCCTTCCCTTATCCCCCCCCCCCATAGTTTCCCACCACTGTCAGTCAATTTCTTGTGGTAATACGTTGGATGATCAAGGTCTATTATATGAGTGAGAACATGTGGTACTCAGTTTTTTGTTTCTGTGAGAGGTCACTCAGTATTATAGACTCTAGTTCCATCCAGGTTGCTGCGAAATTCATGATTTCGTTCTTTCTTATGGCTGCGTAGTATTCCATTGTGTATATGTACCACATTTTTTTAATCTATTCCTCTTTTGATGGACAGCAAGGTTGCTTCCAGGTTCTTGCTATTGTGAACAATGCTGCAATAAACATACGAGTGCAGGTGTCTTTTTTATAAAGTGATTTGAGTTCTTCAGGGTATATTCCCAGTAGGGGGATTGCGGGGTCATATGGGAGGTTGGTGTTTAGAGCTTTTAGGAATCGCCACACTGCTTTCCATAGAGGGTAAAATGTAATTTTTAAAATGTCTGAACACTTTGCCTGTTGGAAATGTATCTATTTATGTCTAACCTGTGCTAGCTACCCTGCCTCAATTATATTTGCAGTTACAGTTCCTTACAGTGACATGATATGGGGCAAAATCATCAAAGCAAAAGGCACATGGGGCAAAGTCTGCCGGAAATCAGGCTGAAGGTTGCAGATGTCCTCTCCCAGTAGAGTTACATAAGGTGTTGTTAATCCATCCAGTAATGAGTTGTGCACCAACCTCTTGGTTAGTGCCTGGTGAGATTTTAGGGCCTTTTCAGGTTTTTCCTGAGCATACATGTAGACCTGGGTACATGTGCATGCATATGACTATCTAGATTCCTTGAAATTTGTTAGAGCTTTTTAAAGCCCCTTATGGACTTCTCATTCTCCAGCTTTTCCTAAAAAGAAAAGATTTTTAGTTGGCCTAGTGTTTGCCTCAATTGTTATCTACTGCCTCCTGCAGCCATGATGTTAAACAACTGCCCCTCTGAACAAATGCCCCTAGGGAAAAGAGACTGCACTGGTTGACCTTCAAGTCAAGTCAAATGAAGACAGCCTTGCAAATGGGGTCTTCTAGGAACTGCCAGACAGGTCAGATAATTGCAGTTTTCTAGGAATAAGGCTTTGAAGGCACTCCAATTCATTCTGTTCCCTTCAGTTGCTGCCAATCTGCTGGCTTTTGCTGTGATTGTGGGCTCTTTGTTTTCAAGGTGGAGAGGTAGAATGGGAATAGGGCAGCTTAAAACTTCTTGGGAATCCAGCTACTTTTCTCCAATAAACACTTCCCAGATTGCTTTAAACCTTTGGCTAATTTCCAAAGTTCTGAAAAAGTTTATTCTGATTGTTTTTACCAGTGTTTTGTTGCTTTTATGGAGGAGAGGATTTTCAGAGGTGACTGTTCTGCCATTTTCACTGACATCACTCCATTACCACTTAAATGATTAGGCATCTTTTCTATCTTCCCTATACATCTAGTGACTGCTTGCTTTGTCCAGGCACTGAAATAGGGACTGGAGATGTAGTGGTGAATAAGACACCCTCCTGCATGGAGTTCATATATTCTAGTGGGGAGAAAATGAGCAGTAAACAAGAAATAGTAAACTTTGTAGAGAACTGTAAAGCATGATCATGGGACAGAGAATGATTGAGGTGAGTAGTGTTTTTTTTTAGATTGAGCAGAAACTTGGATGAAGTAAGCAATCAGTGTCGGCCGGCCTCGGTGGCTCAGCCTGTAATCCCACGCTTTGGGAGGCCGAGGTGAGTGGATTGCCTGAGCCCGCGGGTTCGAGACCCGCCTGGGCAACTTGGCGAAACCTCATCTCTACAATAAATCAAAAACTAGCCAGGCGTAGTAGCGCGTGTGTGTAGTTCTGGCTACTTGGAAGGCTCAGTGGAAGGATTGCTAGAGCCCAGCAGGTCGAGGCTGTAGTGGCCAGGAGCGTGCCACTGCACTCCAGTCTGGGCAACAGAGTGAGACTTCAACTCAAAAACAAACAAACAAACAAAAAAAACAGTGTTGAGTAGGTGGGCAGCAAAGGGAGTAGCAGCACAAAGCTGCTTAGTCAAGAACAAGTTTGGCATATTCAAGAAAGAACAAGAAAGCCAGTGTAGCTGAAGCAGGCAGATACTCAAAAAGGGGAAAAGATAATTGGCATCACTTAACATTATGCAGAGAATTTAAAAGTATTGGTATCTAGGATCATGAATTTTGTTTTTACCACCTTGACTTTCAGTAGGTTAACTGCCCTGCAGCATGGGACCAGGAAGGGATGCTGCCTTGGATTCTAATGCTAGTATAGATTTGCATCATTTTGAGCTAAGTGCTGGTTGCTAGTTTGTGGCAGTGTCTCTGGGAAAGTCTTGGTAGGGATTCAGTTAATTCTGTTTTGAAATTTATCTAGTGATGGACAGTTTTTGATGTCCTCTTAGTAGGTTCATGAATGATTTTCAACTCCTTTTTTAAACATATGTATCAGCCGGCCTTTACTGTATAACCTCAAAATTTAGCAACTTAACACAACAACCATTTTATGTGCCCACAGTTCTGTGGGTCAGCAGTGGGCAGTTCTTTTTCTGGTCTTCTCTAAGGTTACCCCTCTTGTTTGACTGGAGTGTTATCTAAGATGGTCTCAGTCACACATTTTTTGGTTAGTGCTGTCTGTTGACCAGCCTACATCTCTTCTTTAGGTTAGCTCTGGCTTCTTCACATGGTTGCTGGCTTTTAAAAGTAACAAACAAACAAACACACAAAAATTCAGTGTGCAAGCACTTTTCAAACCTTTGCATTACAAGGGATATTTTAATATTTCTATAAATATTGTTGAGCTCTGCTCTGGGATGCAGTTAAATTATTTGAAAACAGTTTGATCCCTTCAGGTTTTGATTTTTTTAAGATTTACTAGATAGTACTGGATCTGTGCTTGGTGTGGGGCTAATTAATCGCCATTATTTAGGAAAGACTCTGTTATGTACTTGACCCAACCATTCCACAACCTGGTTGGTGGAAAGAGGTAATATTTCTTGCTCTGTATGAGTTCTGGATCCTGCTACCTTTCATTCTTTCTGTGCGTCTCTTCATGACTTCTTGTAATTCCCTTACCCATCTTCATCTGACTACCTGAGTGGGAGCCTCTGCAGATCTCAGCGTCCTTTCTCTTGCTGCTCTCTCCTTTCCATACCCTGTCCTCTAACACCTTGGTCTTCCTGGACTCTCAGCTCTGCTTCCATAACTCAGGGAGTCTACCAGGTTTCGCCTGCATTTCCCTTCCTTACACTGCAGCCTGGAAACTCTTGAGGAAGACAGTTGAGGCAACTTCATTGTTCTTGTATCAAGTGTCTTAAAAACCTGTTTCATGTATTTTCTTCAATTTTTTAAGTTCAAACAAGAAAATAAATTCAGTTCCTGTCACTCTGTCTTGTCCAGAAGTGGAAGGCCCTTCTCTCCTAACATTTTTCCTCCTTCCCCAGTACTAGGCTTGTGATTGAGGATGGGGTGTTGTCTGTGGTCCTGGTCCAACCTTAGTTTTAGGCCAGCCTTTGTGCCAGACCTCACACAATCACAAATCTCATCTCTTTTGGTATAAGGCATATATATTGCTGGTGTCGGCTTGCTCTTGCACTCTCTTAATCTTTTAAAATTTTTATTTATTTATTTATTTTGAAACAAGGCCTTACTATGTTGCCCAGGCTGGTCTTGAACTCCTGGGCTCAAGCAGTCCTCACACCTTGGCCTCCCAAAGTACTTCGAATTAATAGGTATGAGCCACCACACCTAGCCTCTTAATCTGTCTTTTGATGAAAGATTTAGTATAGTCGGTCCATCGAATCTATTTTTTTTGGTTATGGTTATTGCTTTTCGTGTTTGCTTAAGAAATGTTTGGCTATTCTTGGCTCATTGCATTTCCATAGAGATTTTAGAATCAGCTTGTTAATTTCTCTTTAAAAGAGGAGAGGTGTGGGATTTTGATTAAGATTGCTTTGAAACTAGAAATTGAGAGAATTGATGTCTTTACTGTGAGTCTTCCCAACTCATGAACATGGCATATCCATCCATTAATTTAGACTTTAATTTCTCTCAAAAATGTTTTCTTCTTTTCAGTGTAGAGGTCTGTTAACATATCTTTTGCAAATTTATTTCAAGTTTTCAAGCAGTTAATTTAGAAAGTAAATAAGAGAGAGAGAAGGAGAGAGAGAAGAGATTCACCTTCCCAAGACAGGGGAGGGGGCCAAAGTTAAGAAAACATGGCGGTTATAGTTCCAACAGCCACATGGAGACAGCAGAGTTTAACAAAGCAATGACTCTAGTTTTTTTTTTTAATGCTATTGTAAGTTGTATTTTTAAAAATGTGTAGCTGGTTTGTAGAAACACAATTGATTTTTGTATATTAACCTTATATTCAGAAATTTAGATAAATTCATTCGTTAATTCTAATAGTCTATAGAATCTTTTGGATTTTCTTGATATATAGTCATATCATCTGTGAATAATGACAGTTCTTCCTTTCCTGTCCTTATTCTTCTTGTTTTTCTTGCTTTATTATACTAGCTAGGACTTCCAGTACAGTATTGAATAGAAGTAGTGTTAATGTCTCTGTCTTGTTTTCAACCTTAGAGGGTAAGTTTTGGGTATTTTACCATTGACTGTGATGCTTGCAATAGGCTTTTGTGGATATTATTTGAGAAATTTTCAATGGGTTTTATCATCAGTGGATATTGAATTAGTCACATGCTTTTTCTGTACCTATTTGGGTAATCATATGATTTTGTCTTCTGAACTACTGTTAATTGCCTGGAATAAATTCTTTTTTATATAGTGTTCTTTGAGTGCTGGATTTCATTTGCTAATACATTGATATTTTTGTATCTGTGTTCATGAGAGACATTGGTCTTTGATTTTCCTTCCTTATAATGTCTATTAATTTTTGGCATCATGGTTGCACTGGTTTTTGAAAGTTAGGAAGTTTTTCTATTATTTTTTATTCTTGGGAAGACTTTTATAAGCTTGGTGGTGTTTTTTCCATAATTAGAAGAATTCACTAGTGAAATCATCTGCACTTGAGATTTTCTTTATGGAAAGATTTTTTTTTTTTTTGAGTTGGAGTCTCACTCTGTGACCCAGACTGGAGTGCAGCGGCTGCTCCCGGCCACCGCAGCCTCGACCCGCTGGGCTCCGGTGATCCTTCCGCCTCAGCCCTCCAAGCAGCTGGAACTACAGGCGCGTGCTACCACGCCCGGCTAATTTTTTGATTTATTGTAGAGATGAGGTCTCACTTGCCCAGGCGGGTCTCAAACCCGCGGGCTCAGGCAATCCACTCACCTCAGCCTCCCAAAGGCGCGGGATTATAGGCTGAGCCACCGAGCCCGGCTTGGAAAGATTTTTAATAACACATTCCATTTCTCTAATAGCTTTGGAGCTATTTGTATTTTTTATTTCTTTTAGCATTAGTAATTTGTATTTTTTAAGATATGTGTCTATTTTATGCTGTCACATTTATTGACATAAAGTTTATTTCCCTCTTTTTGATATTTAAAAATTCTGTTGTAATTTGTGTTTTCTTTTTCCTTAATTAGTATTACTAGGGGTTTATCATTTTTATTAATCTTTTCAATGAACCAACTTTTGACTTTGTTGATTTTCTTGTGCTGTGTGCTTTTTTTAAAATTTCATCCATTTGCTGTTCTGTCTAGCTTCTTGAGATAAAAACTTGAACCTTTTTTTTTTGGACAGTCTTTCTTCATTGCTAGTCTTGGCTTTGCAGAGTATCATGCAAATAGGAACTATGCCTTTGCTTTGCCCATCCAAAATGAGGATTGCTTGTATATGTTGTTAAGGCTGTATCTGCATTCCACAAATTTTGATATGTTGTATCTTATTTAGTTAAACATATTTGTTAATTTCTGTTTTGATTTCTTCTTTGACCCATAGATTACTTAGAAGTGTAATTTTAAATTTCTAGTTGGTGTTTTTTATTTATTTATTGTTGTTAATGATTTCTACCTTTTGTTGTAATCTAGAAATAGAACATACTCTGAATGTCATCATCTTTTTTGAAGTACACTGAAACTTTTCTTGTGGCCCAGTATGCAGTCTGGTTTGTCAGTTTCATCTGTCACCCAGGCTGGAGTGCAATGGCATGCTCATGGCCACTGCAACCTCAACCTACTGGGTTCAGGTGATCCTTGCTCCTCAGCCTTCCAAGTAACTGGAACTACAGGCGTGCACCACCACTCCCAGCTAAGTTTTTTATTTTACTGTAGAGATGAGGTCTTGCCATGTTGTGCTGGCTGGTCTGGAACCTCTGGGTTCAGACAGTCTTCTCGCCTCCACCTCCCAAAGTGTTGGGATTACAGGCGTGAGCCACTGTGCCGGCTTGCAGTCAGTTTTGATAAGTGTTCCATGTAAAGATTTTGAATTTTGTTGCTGCTAGGTACAGTACTCTGTATTAATCATTTAGCTTGTTTGTTAATTGTACTGTTCAGATCTTACTGATTTTTTATTGCTTTTTCTGTCAACTACTGAGGATCTCTAACTATGATTATGGCTTTGTCTGTTTCTCCTTTGAATTCTGCAAATTTTTGCTTCATGTATTTTGAAGTTATTATTGGGTACATATAAGTTTATGATTGTGATACCTTATTGGATTGATTCCCCTCATTGTGTAATATTACTTTAACCTGTAATAATTATTCTTGCCATGCATTCTAAATCTTTCTCTGAAATTAGAACAGTACATCAGTTTTCTTTGGGTTAGTGTTGCATGGTATGTTTTTTTTATCCTCAACTTTCAGTCTTTCTGTGTACATATTTAAAGTGTGTCTCTTTTAAGGACTATGCTTCTTTGTTTGTTTAATTTAGTCTGACAGTAGTCTTTTACTTGAAACATTTAGTCTATATACTGTAGTATAATTACTAATATAGTTGAGTTTATATTTATAATCTTACTGTTGTTTGCTGTTTGGTCCATCTGTTTTTTCTTTTTATTCTTTCTTGCCTGCTTTTAGATAAGTTAAATATTACATTTTTTCTCTAACTTATGTATATATAAGATTTTGTCTTAATAGTTATTTATAAAAGTTACAGCATTCACCTTTTTTTTTTTTTTTGAGTTGGAGTCTAACTCCATGGCGCAGGCTGGAGTGCAGTGGCATGCTCACGGCCAACCCAGCGTCGAACCCAGCGTCGACCTGTTGGGCTCAGGTGATCCTCTGTGTCAGGCTTCCAAGTAGCCAGAACTACAGGTGCATACTACCACCCCTGGCTAAGTTTTGATTTATTGTAGAGACGAGGTCTTGCCAAATTGCCTGGGCTGGTCGTGAACCAACGGGCTTAGGCAACCCACTCGCCTCGGTCTCTAAAGTGCTGGGATTACAGGCTGTGCCACTGAGCCTGGCCAGCATTCAGCTTTAACTTGTTATATATTTATTAATTTTACCACTGTTATGCATCTGCTAAAATTGTGGAACCTTTAAACCTCACAAAGCATTTCAGTTATTGTTCTGAACTATCATTATTAACTTATTTTCTACATTATTTACCCTGTCTGATATTTTTATTTTTTTTCTGAATCAGAGCCTCACTCTGTTAGCCAGGTTGTAGTGCAGTGGCATGCTCACGGCCACTGCAGCCTCAACCTCCTGGGCTCAGGTGATCCTTCCACCTCAACCTTCCAAGTAGCTGGAACCACAGGCATGTGCCACTGTGTCCAGCTAATTTTTTTTTTTATTTATTGTAGAGACGAGGTCTCACCATGTTGCCCAGGCTGGTCTCGAACCCTTGGGCTCCAGCAATCCTCTCCCCTCGGCCTCCTGAAGTGCTGGGATTACAGATGTGAACCACCGTGCCCAGCCATCTGTCTGATACTGTTAATCCGTCCTGTATTTCCATGTTTATAATCTAGGATAATTTCCTTCTGCCTGAATAATTAATTCCCTTTCTTTTTTATTTTATTTGCTTATTTATTTTTTTGAGTTGGGTTCTCATTCTGTTATCCAGGTTGTATTCAGTGGCATGATCACTGCTCACTACAGCCTGAAACACCTGAGTTCAGGTGATCCTTCTACCTTAATCTCCTGAGTAGCTGGTACTACAGGCCTGTGCTACTACACCCAGCAGATTTTTAGATTATTTTGTATAGACGAGGTCTTACTATGCTGTCCTGGTTTGTCTTGAACTCCAGCGAGGCTCAAAGGATCCTCTTGTCTTGGCTTCCCAAAGTACTAGGATTACAGGTGTGAGCCACCATGCCCAGACACATTTTCTAATTTTTCTTTCTTTCTTTTTTTTGAGTTGGAATCTCACTTTGTCACATAGGCTAGAGTGCAGTGGCACACTCACAGCCAATCGCAGCCTCAACTTGCTGGGCTCAGGTCATCCTTCTGCCTCAGCCTTCCAAAGTAGCTGGGGCTACAGGTGCATGCTACCACACTCAACTATTTTTTTATTTATTGTAGAGGTGAGGTCTCACTGTGTTGCCCAGGCTGGTCTCAAATCCATGGGCTCAGGCAATCCTTCTACCTTAACCTCCCAAAGTGCTGGGATTATAGGCATGAGCCGCCACAGCCTGGCCTCTTTTTTATTTTTTTGAGTTGGAGTCTTGCCCTGTCGCCCAAGCTGGAGTGGAATAGAACACTCACAGCCACTGCAGCCTCAACCTGCTGGGCTCAGGTGATTCTTCTCCTTTAACCTTCCAAGTAGCTGGAATTACAGTTACACACCAGCATACCCAGCTAATTTTTTGATTTATTGTAGAGACAGGGTCTTGCCTTGTTGCCCAGGCTGGTCTCAAACCCGTGGGTTCAGGCAGTCCTCTTCCCTCTGCCTCCCAAAGTGCTGGTATTACAGGCGTGAGTCACTACGTCTGGCTTAATTTTCTTTTAATATAGGCTTGTTAGTGAGACATTTTCTCCATTTTTTTGTTTGCATTTTTATTTCACTTTGATTTTTGAAGAATATTTTTGCTGGATATAGTATTCTAGATTGACAGTTATTTTCTTTTTGGCCCTATAACAGTGTCATGAAGTTCTAGCTTCTTTTGTTTCTGTTGAGAAATCTGTCAATCTTACTGTTTTTTGAAGGTCAACTCTTTTTTTCCTTTGGCTGCTTTTATGAGTTTTTTTTCCCTTCCCTTTCTCTTCTTCTCTCTTTCTTATGATGTCTTACGTATAGTTTTCTTTTAATATATCCTGCTTGGCATTGGCAGAGCATCTTGAATCTCTGGATTGATTGATTGATTGATTGAATCACTTTTGGAAATCTCCCAGTTTATTCTTTCTTTGAATATTGCATATATCTCTTTCTCTTCTTTGTTGTGTCTTCTGTTATATGTATATTGGACATTGTGAGCATGTCCCACATTTCTCCTCCTTTCTCTACCTTCCTCTTCCTTCTCCCTTTTTCTCTAAGCTTTGGGTATTTCTTATTGATTTATCATCTAATTCACTCATCCTGTATTCTGCTGTGTCCAGTTTGCTCTCAAATTAATATGTTGAGTTCTTTTTTTTTTTTTTGAGTTGGAGTCTCACTCTGTCATCCAGGCTGAAGTGCAGTGGCATGCTCATGACCACTACAGTCTCAACCTGCTGGGCTCAGACAATCCTGCCTCAGCCTTCCAAGTAGCTAGAACTACAGGTGTGCACCACCACACCTGGCTAATTTTTTTTAAAATTTACTGTAGAGAAGAGGTCTCACCAAGTTGCCCAGGTGATCTCGAACCCCTGGACTCAGGCAATCCTCTTGCCTTGGCCTCCCAAAGTGCTAGGATTACAGGTTAAGCCACTGCTCCCAGTAAGTTCTTAATTTCATTTATTGTATTTTTCAGTTATAGAATGCTTATTTAATTATTTTTGTAGATCTTAATTCGTTGGTGGAATGTTCTGTCTTTCATTAGTTTTCTCCATGTTTTCCTCTGTTTTCTGTTAGTCAGAATTACTCTAAATAATTGTCTTTAAATAATTAATAACTTCATTATAAAATCATCTGTAAGTCTTATATTCTTGTCTAGTTTTCTCTTAATTATTGGTCATATTTTCTTGTCCCTTTACATTTTTAGTAATTTTTAAATTGCTAAAACAACCATAGAGGCTCTATACGGTGCAATCTTCCCAAAAAGGCTCCCATTTTTCTCTGTTGCATAAATGGGGAAGGGGCTAATTACCTCCAACCAGTCAGGGATTCAGCTAGGGTTGTGTTAAAAGTTTAATAGAACTCAGTTTTTTTCCATCATTTGCCCTAGTTTTTTTGTTTCTTGGTTTTTAGTTGAGAGCCTGATGAGTATCTATCTCCTTGTCCCTGAAAGCTTGCGAGAGACCTCTCTACAGAGGTTCCCAGTCTGCCTGCCTATACTGCTTCAACATCTGGCAGTTGTTTTGGTGGTTCAGAATTCCCAAGGTACAAAAAAATAGTCCAGAGTCTCACTTTCACCCTCTTTCCTGGATATCAAGTGCCCCTTTCTGAATTGTTATCACTCTTCTTTTGTTTTTCTTTCCAGAGATTACTCTCTTAGTTTTTTTTTTTAGCGTTTTTCCACCACTGCAGAACCTTCTCATAAAATAATCTCATATGAAAGCTCAGTGTATAAGAGATTAAAAAGTCAGTTGCTATGGTTGGAGTAGGAGGTCTTGACATTTCTTCAGGTTAAAAAATATTGAAGGGTTTACAATGATAATATAATTTAGCTCCAAGAGAATTTTATTGACATTTTTTTTATTTAAAAAAGTTCACATTACGGCTGGACGCTTTGACTCCTGCCTATAATCCCAGCAGTGTGGGAGGCTGAGGTGAGAGGATTGCCTGAGCCCACAGGCTGGAGACCATGGAGTCCTGGGTAACATGGTGAGACCTCGTCTCTATAATACATCAAAAAATTAGCTGGACGTGGTGGCACACCTATCGTTTTAGCTACTTGGAAGACTGAGGCGGAAGGATCACCTGAACCCAGCAGGTCAAGACTGTGGTGGCCGTGAATGTGCCACTGCACTCCAACCTGGGAGACAGAGTGAGACTTCAACTAAAAAAAAAATAAAATATGATCATTAACAAAGTGTACTCTTTTTTTTTGAGTTGGAGTCTCACTCTTGTCACCCAGGCTGGAGTGCAGTGGCACGTTCAAGGCCACCGTAGCCTTGACCTGCTGGGCTCCAGAGATCCTTTTGCCTCAGCCTTCCAGGTAGCTGGAACTATACGCATGCGCCATCACACCCAACTAATTTTTTGATTTATTGTAGAGATGAGGTCTCACCATGTTGCCCAGACTGGTCTCGTATCCATGGACTCAGGCAATCCTCTCGCCTCGACCTCCCAAAGTGCTGGGATTACAGGCATGAGCCACCATGCCTGGCCTAATGAGTATATTTTAAATGTTAATTTTTTTTTAGTGTTTTAGATGTTAAAAATGTGAAACAGTTTTGAATTAAAGAGGTAGAGCATAATGTATTCAGCAAATATATGAAAATAGTTATTGCTTACTTTTTTTTTTTTGAGTCAGAGTCGCTCTATCGCCCAGGCTGGAGTGTAGTGACACGCTCACAGCCACCACAGCCTCAACCTGCTGGACTCAGGCGATCCTTCCGCCTCAGCCTTCCGAGTAGCTGGAACCACAGGCATGTGCCACCACGCCCGAATTATTTTTTTGATTTATTGTAGAGACGAGATCTTACCAAGTTGCCCACACTGGTCTCAAACTCTTGAGTTTAGGCAGCCCTCTCACCTCGGCCTTCCAAAGTGCTGGGATTACAGGCTCGAGCCACCACTCCCGGCCAGAAAATAGTTACTACTTTCTTAGAAAAGTCTGTATGTTTAGCAATTAAAAATTATTGTTTCTGGCCAAAAACATGTAATATGTTTTTGTGCCAAAAATTTAATAACAGCATTTTCTGTGTTCTTCTTAAAAATGTTAATTTTTTTGGCCGGGTGTGGTAGCTCAAGCCTGTAATCCCAACACTTTGGGAGGCCACAAAGAGAGGAGTGCCTGAGTCCAAGAGTTCGAGACTAGCCTGGGCAACTTGGTGAGACCTCATCTCTACAATAAATAAATATAAATTAGCCAGGCGTGGTGGCAAACGCCTGTAGTTCCAGCTACTTAGAAGACTGAGGTGGAAGGGTCACCTGAGCCCAGCAGGTCAAAGCAGTGGTGGCCGTGAATGTGCCACTGCACTCCAGCCTGGGTGACAGAATGACACTCCAACTTGGAAAAAAAAAATGATAATTTTTTTAGTTATGTAAAACTCATCCAAAATGATTTTGTAGCCTTTGATGCTTATTTGAACTTGATTTTATGCTGCATATTAATATTTTCATGAGCATTTTTTAAATGTTTGTGTACATGTATTTGTGTGAAGGGGAGAGACAGGGTAAGAATTTTTCTGTAACATGTCTCAAAAGTTAGAATCAAAGAACTTTTGTCTGGAAGGAACTTAATTTTATAGATTATTCAAGTGAGGCTCCAGATAATTTAAGTAACCTACTCAAGGTCTTACAAATAATTAGTAGTCAATTGGAGACCTTTTGTCTCCAAAATAATGTTTTTTATTAGGTTTGAAAAAGGTACACCAGTATGTTAGTTATTACAGAAAAATTTGGGATTCGTAATTATGTTTACAAATTAGATAAGCTATATTATAAATTTCCTCTCAAAACTCTTTTTTGTATACATTATTTAGAATATTATTTCAGTATTTCTCAGTTCTTCATTTTTATTTTTTATAGAGTTAGAAAATATTTAACTTTCAACAAATGAATTCCATACTTGAACTCTGCCGAATTCCCGTGCCACCACCTCCTTTAGAAAACTGATCTTAATACAGGTAAGATTAAGACTAACATTTTAAAGGATAAAGAATAAATTTTCTATGATGTTAAATATGGTAGCATTTTTGTAATCTTTGGTGGATAGCTTCTATTTATTAAGCACTTTTACCTAAAAAAACACATCTTTTTTGTGGGTTGGAGTTTCACTCTGTTGCTCAGGCTGGAGTGCAGTGGCATGCTCACGGCCACTGTAGCCTTGACCTGCTGGGCTCAGGTGATCCTTTTGCATCAATCTTTCAAGTAGCTGTAACTACAGGCATGTGCCACCATGCCTGGCTGATTTTTTTTTTTTTTTAATTGTAGAGATGAGGTCTCATCAAGTTGCCTAGGTTGGTCTCGAACCGGTGGGTTCAGGCAATCCTTTCACCTTGGACTTCCAATGTGCTGGGATTATCAGCATGAGCCATCAGGCCCGGCCTTAATAAACACATCTTAATTATTGCCTTCAAATTCTATTTTTGAAAGTGTTTTCCTTTTTTAATTTTATTTTTTTGAGTCAGAGTCTCACTCTGTCGCTTAGGCTGTAGTGCAGTGGCACGCTCATGGCCACCGCAGCCTCGACCTGCTGGGCTTAGGTGATCCTTCCGCTTCAGCCTTCCAAGTAGCTGGAAGTACTGGTATGCGCCACCACACCCAGCTAATTTTTTGATTTATTGTGGAGACAAGGTCTTGTCATGTTGCCCAGGCTGGTCTCAAACCTACAGGCTCAGGCAGTCCTCTCCCCTTTGTTTCCCAAAGTGCTGGTATTACAGGCATGAACCACTGTGTCCGGCCATGTTTTCCTTTTAATAGATTTTTGTTTTAAAGAAAAACTTTCTGTTACCTAAAGTTTACATTTATTAAATTATTGAATTTACTCAGCCTAATTGCATTATCTGGCTACATCTAGATCAGTGCTGTCCAATAGAACTTTGATGACAGCTATGTTTTATATCTTTGCTGTTCAATATGGGAGACTGTAGCTACATGTAGTTGCTGGGCACTTGAAATGTGGCTAGTGCAACTAAAGAAGTGAATTTTTAAATTGTGTATTTTTTTTAAATTGGAAAATATAGTATATTTCAAAATTGGAGAGAGAGAAGAGATTCACCTCCCCAAGCAGGGAGGGTTCCAAAGCTAGGAAAACATGGCCATCATAGCTCAAAGAAGCACATAGCCAGACCACAATTTAGCAAAGCAATGGCCTTTAAATTGTATTTTAATTAATTGAAACTTAAATAGCCACATATGGCTAGTAGCTACCATATTAGGCAGTGCAGCTCAGGGATTTTCCTTAGGAAATTTGGTAATGACACTATCTGCATGTCTTAAATGTTTACATTTCTTATATCTTGAAATATCTTTGTAGTTGTTGAAAAAATGTGAAAATTTGTAGTAGCTTGGTTTATCCAATAATTTTGATCTACTAGAAACCTTTTAGAGCACTTATCATAGTTAGTTTTCCTCACTTTTGTATCTTTAGCATCTTAACTAAGTACCAGGCTTTTAATTGGTATTCACAGTGTGGAAATTGATGTTTGTATGGTGAATGAATGAATAATCTCTGTATTTTACCTCCAGGAAAAGAAATGTCTCTTAAGTTGTACAAAATGTTCAATAATTGTATTGATGTTGTTACTATAATAGTAATAGTAGCTAGCATCTATAGAAGACCTATATTGTGCCAGTCACTATTCTAAGTCCTTATGTGTGTTAATTAAATAAAATTTAAAAATAAGGCTGGGTGCTGTGGCTCATACCTATAATCTCAGCACTTTGGGAAGTAGAGGCAAGAGGATTGCCTGAGTCCAGGGGTTCAAGACCAGCCTGGGCAACTTGGCAAGACCTCGTCTCTACAATAAATCAAAAAATTAGCTCCGTGGCCCAGAGTCTCACTCCTGGGCCACGGAGTGAGACTCTGACTCAAAAATAAAATAAAATATTTTACAATAAACCTTTGTCATAGGTATTTATGTTATTCCCATTTAAAAATTTTTTTTATTTTTTTTGAGTTGGAGTCTCACTCTGTTGCCCAGGCTGGAACGCAGCAGCATACTCACGGCCACCCCAGCATTGAACTGCTGGGCTCCAGCGATCCTTCTGCCTCAGCCTTCCAAGTAGCCAGAACTACAGCCATGCCTGGCTAATTTTTGATTTATTGTAGAGACAAGGTCTCGCCAAGTTGCCTGGGTTGGTCTTGAACCCGCGGGCTCAGGCAATCTACTCGCCTCAGCCTTTCAAAGTGCTGGGATTACAGGCCGAGCCACCGAGCCTGGCCAGAAGAATATTTTCATTTAAAAATGTTAGCGAAAGCTGGGCGCGGTGGATCATACCTGTAATCCTAGCACTTTGGGAGGCAGAGGCGAGAGAATTGCCTGAGCCCAGGGGTTCAAGACCAGCCTGGGCAACTTGGTGAGATCTCATCTCTACAATAAATTTAAAAAAAATTAGCTGGGCATATGCCTGTAGTTCCAGCTACTTGGGAGGCTGAGGCAGAAGGATCACCTGAGTCCAGCAGGTCAAGGCTGCAGTGGCTTTGAGTGTGCCACTGCACTCCAGCCTGGGCGACAGAGTGGGACTCCAACTCAAAAAAGAAAAAAATATGTTATCTATGTTTTAAAAAAATTAACCAGGTATGATGGCATGTGCCTGTAGTCCCAGCTCCTCAGGAGGAAGGGGGGTGAGCAGATCACTTGAGCCCAGGAGTTCAAGGTTACAGTGAGTTATGATCGTGCCACTGCACTCCAGCCTGGGCAACAGAGCATAAGATCCTGTCTCTAAGTAAATAAATATGTTGTTAACATGTAATGGGCTTATTTTTAAAATGAATTAATAAGTGAATTTTTTAAATGGAAAGAGTTCTGAGACAAAAAATAAGTTGAGAAATGCAGTTCTATACCACTAAATTCTACTACCTATCATTAAATCAGATAAAATATGGAAAATATCTGGTACGGTATTTATACTTGATAAGCTCAATGGTAACTTACTTGTTTTCTTACCTTTAAGACATACTTTTTTCACATTTTACCATTTTAAAAATCAAGATGTGTCCTTAGAAGAAAATGTTTAGCCACCAGGCAGGTAGATTGTGATTAGCCACCAGGCAGGTAGATTGTGAAGTAGCTAGAATTTAGCTTTCTGTATTCTTTTACTCAGCTATTTCAATTGATATTAATAGTACCACATGAGGGTGAAATTTTAATTGAATTTGTGTCACTACTTGTTTAAAATGCCTACAATAATCACCATATAATACAGCTTTCAAATGAACAGTTGTCTCAGTAGAAGAATGCTTGACATATGCCAGTTAATTCAAAGACAGCAAAATTGCGAAATCTCTGTCCCTAATATCAAACCTCAGCAAGGGTGGTATTACTGATTCATACATCTAGGAGAATACCTACCTGTCAAAAATTTACAGATGATTTTTGAAGAAGGGATTTAATTTCCATATATATTTAGTTTTCCAAATACGGTTATTAAGCTTAACCAAGTAGAAAACACAGGCAGAAGTCTCAGGTTTTGTTATGACCAGAAATACAGCTGTCAGTGCTGAACATGCTAAATAAGTTATGTTCTTGAGCATAAGTCCCCAACAGATGTTTGGGCGCCTGTTGTGTGCCTGGCACTTGGGATACAGTGCCTGTCTCTGTGAAATACAGATTCTAGTGGGAAGGATGGATAATAAGTCAATACATAAGCAAGATCATTACAGACTGTGCTAAATGCTTTGAAGGAAAATAAATGGACAGAGTGATAGGGGCTGGAAGGAGGTGAAAGTGAGGGAAACCAACTTAAGTATACAGGGAAGGCTCCTCTGGGGAGATGATATTTGAACTGAATCTAATCCAGCCACATACAGACAGCTGGAAGGACATGCCCCAGATAGCAAGTACAAAGACCAAAGTTGGTCAGAAACGTGAGGGGTAATTTTTAAAAATGGTGTGTGATTGTGTGGATATGCTTATGCGCTTGTTCTTCTGTTATGCAGTTTTTTCTTTTAAATAAAGAATTGTTTCATATTTTCTTCTTTAAATAGTTAATACATTACTCTTTTATTTGTTTATTTGTTCATTTTGAGTTGGAGTCTCACTCTGTTGCTCAGGCTAGAGTACAGTGGTACACTCATGGCCACCGTAGCCTCAACCTGCTGGGCTCAGGTGATCCTTCTGCCTCAGCCTTCAAGTAGCTGGAACTACAGGCACATGCCACCACTCCTGGCTAATTTTTTGATTTATTGGAGAGATGAGGTCTTGCCACGTTGCCCAGGCTGGTCTCGAATCATGAGGTCAGGCAATCCTCTCACCTTGGCCTCCCAAAGTGCTGAGATTATAGGCATGAGCCACCATGCCCAGCCTACATTACTATTTTAAAACTAGTTTTGTAAAGTTGAGGAAATATGATGGTGTTATGATTATATTTATTTATTTGTTTGTTTGTTTGCTTGTTTGTTTTTGAGTCACAGTCTCACTCTGCCACCCAGTCTGGAGTGCAGTGGTACACTCACAACCACTGCAACTTCGACCTGCTGGGCTCAGGTGATCCTTCCACCTCAACCTTCCACGTAGCTGTAACCACAGGCATGTGCTACCATGCCTGGCTAATTTTTTGATTTATTGTAGAGACAAGGTCTTGCCATGTTGCTGAGGCTGGTCTCGAACTCCTGAGCTCAGGCAATCCTCTCACCTTCACCTCCCAAAGTGCTGGGATTAC
Source organism: Tarsius wallacei (assembly GCA_963574415.1). Lineage (NCBI taxonomy): Eukaryota > Metazoa > Chordata > Mammalia > Primates > Tarsiidae > Tarsius > Tarsius wallacei. Next base: position 46,653 of record CAUYQG010016331.1, read on the forward strand.
AGGTTTGAGTCAGTGCGCCCGACCTATTTTTTTATATTAAAGATGTGGGATAAAGTTGAGGGCAGGTATACAAGTGGTCATTATACAGGTAAAGCTTGAGCCTCCCTTTGGTCCCCACTTTGCCTGATTTGAGATCAGGTACCCTTATTAATGTTGTGTTCTCCCCTCCACCCCACCCCACTCCAGCAGTATCTGACTATTGCTAATCCCTTTCTTATAGTATTATGGTAAATGTTCAGGGTCTGCTTATGAGTGAGAACATGTAGTACTCTGTTCTTTGTTTCTGTGATAGATCACTGAGTATGATAGACTCTAAATTCATCCAAGTTGCTGCAAAGTCTATATGCTTGTCCTTCTTTCTGGCTGCATAATATTCCATTGTGCATATGTACCACATTTTTTTATCCAGTCCAGATAAAAAACAGTGCTATGGCAGCACTGTTCCATGTTTTTGCTGTTGTGAATGGTGCTACAGTAAACATGCATGTGCAGGTATCTTTTTTGTAGAATGACTTGAGTTCCTCCAGGTATATTCCCAGTAGGGGGATTGCTGGGTCATATGGAAGGTCAATGTCTAGTTCTTTTAGAAATCGCCACACTGTTTTTCAAAGAGGTTGTACTAGTTTGCATTCCCACCAGCAGTGTAGAAGCATTTCTTTTTCTCCACATCCTGCCAGCGTCTGTTGTTGTTTGTTTTATTAATGATAGCCATTCTTACTGGGGTTAGGTGGTATCTCAGTGTGTTTTGATTTGCATTTCTCTGATGGTTAGTGAGGCCGAGCACTTTTTCATGTGTTTATTGGCTGCTCATATGTCTTCTTTTGAGAGGTGTCTATTCATATCTTTTGCCCAGTTTTTTGTTGTTGTTGCTGTTGTTGTTTTGAGTCAGAGTCTCACTCTGTCACCCAGGCTGGTGTGCAGTGGCATGCTCACGGCCACCACAGCATCAACCTGACCTGCTGGGCTCCAGTGATCCTTCTGCCACGTAAATACAGGCACGTGCTACCATGCCCTGCTTCTTTTTTGATTTATTGTAGAGACAAAGTCTCACCATGTTGCCCAGGCTGGTCTTGAACCCGCAAGCTCAGGCAATCCTCTCGCCTTGGCCTCCCAAAGTGCTGGGATTATAGGCTTGAGCCACCACGCCTGGCCTTTTGCCCATTTTTTAATGGGGCTGTTTGTTTTTTTTCTTTTGGCACATTTGAGTTCCTTGTAGATTCTAGATGTTAGGCCTTTGTGAGATATACAGTTGGCAAATATTTTTTCCTATTCTGTGGGCTGTCTCCCACTCTCTTGATGGTTTCTTTTGCTTTGCAGAAGCTTTTCAGTTTGATGAGGTCCCACTTGTCTATCTTATCTCTTATAGCATGTGCACTTGAGGTTTTGATCAGGAATTGGTTGCAAGTTCCACTTTCCATTAAGGGTGTTGCCTGTGTTTTCTACAGTTTTTATGTTTAGGTCTTTGATCCATTTAGAGTTGATTTTTGTGTATGGTGATAGGGAGGGGTCCTGTTTCAATCTTCTGCATGTGATCAGCCAGTCTTCCCCACACCATTTATTTTAGGTAGGGGTCCTATTTCAATCTCCTGCGTGCGATCAGCCAGTTTTCCCAGCACCGTTTATTGAGTAAGTTCTCTTCTCCCCAGTGGTTGTTGGAGGCTTTGTCAAAGATGAGCTGGTTCAGAAATTGAGGTTTTGCTTCCGGAATCTCTATCTTGTTCCATTGGTCCATATGCCTATTCTTGTACCAATACCAGGCTATTTTGATTATTGTAGGCTTATAGTGAAAGTTTAAAGTCTGGAAGTGTGATACCTCCCACTTTGTTTCTTTTGCTAAGGATTGTTTTAGCTATTCTTAGTTGTTTAGCTATTCATGGTTTCCATATGAATTTCTGTATTGTCATTTCCAGATCTGAGAGAATGATGTTGATAATTTAATGGATATTGTGTTGAATCTGTAAATTGCCTTTGGTAGGATGAACATTTTAACATTGTTGATTCTTCCTATCCATGAGCATGGAATATTGTTCCATTTGTTTGTGTCTTGGATTTCTTTGAGCAGTGTTTTGTAGTTTTCATTGTAAAGGTCTTTCACTTCCCTGGTTGGGAAGATGCCAAGATATTTCTTTTTTTTGTGTGTGGCTATTGTAAATGAGACTGAGCTTTTTATTTGGTTCTTTGCCTGCTTGTTTTGGGTGTATAAGAATGCAACTGTCTTTTGCACATTTATTTTGTACCTCCCCCCAGACTTTGCCTAAGTCTTTTATCAGTGAAAGCAGGTTTTTGACAGATTCTCTTGAGTTTTTGAGGTATAGGATCATATCATCAGCAAAAAAGGGATAACTTAATTTCTTCTTGTCCTATTTGGATACCCCTGATTTCCTTCTTTTGTCTAGTTGCTCTAGCTAGGTCATTCAACATAATGTTGAACAGGAGGGGTGAGAGTGGTCAGCCTTGTCTTGATCCGGTTATAATTATTATTAATACCACTATATTTCTCCATTAAAAGGTATTTCATATTTAGTAATTTCTAATAATAGTATTGGTAGAAACTGTGGAGAGCTGATGTGCTACATGTGTGATTATACAAATAGATCTAGCTGGAGAAAGGCATCACCTCCAGGATGGGAGGTGATGCCTTTCTATAGAGGAGATCCCAGGAGGGGATCATTCTGCTTCAGCCTCCCAAATAGCTAAGACTACAGGTGTGTGCCACCATACCCAGCTAATTTTTTTTTTTTTTTTTTTTTGTAGAAATGAGGACTCACTATGTTGCCCAGGCTAGCCTCAAATTCCTGGGCTCAAGTGATCCTCTTGCCTTGACCTCCCAAAGTGCTGGGATTATGAGCCACTATACCTGGCCAATATGTATTTATAGCTAGATCTATTTGTAAAATTATACAGATAATAATTGAGATACAGAGCAGGAATGGTTTTTAACTTTTCAGAAAATAAAAGTCAATTATTTAATATCCAGTCACAGAGATATAGGAGTTATTTAAAGTTCCAGTTTTGCTTATTTTGGAAAATAAGTCTTTTTTGTTATCACTTCAGTGAAATTACTGAACCTCTAATACCTGCGTCTTCTGCCATAACTCTTTGTTTTTTGGATTGTTTTTTTTAGTGGGAGTCTCGCTGTCACCTAGACTCGAGTGCAGTGGCACACTCACAGCCACTGCAGCCTCGACCTGCTGGATTCAGGCAATTCTTCTGCCTCAGCCTTCCAAGTAGCTGGAACTACAGGCACGCAACACCACACCCAGCTAATTTTTTGATTTATTGTAGAGATGAGGTCTCACCAAGTTGCTCAGGCTGGCCTGGAGCCCTGGGCTCAGGCAGTCCTCTCGCCTCTGCTTCCCAAAGTACTGGGATTACAGGCGTGAGCCACTGCACCCAATTTCCTCTCATAACTCTTGCCCCTTCTACTCTGTGCTTCAAGCCACTTGGGTCTTCTTTTAGATTCTACACCTTCCTGTATTTTTTTGTTGTTTTTTATTTTATTTTATTTTGCCATAAGACCATTCTATAGATAGTTCCCTTTGTATAGAATATTTTTTTTCCCTATTCCCTTTAACTATATGGGTCCATGATATCTCAGCCTAAGCACCACCTCAGAGAAGCCTCTTTAGATTCCTTAGTATTTGGTTCTTTTGTTTTATGCTTTTTGTATGCCTTTCTTTCTTATCCTTCATCTCTTTGGTCTCCTCCACTAGTTAAATGCTTCCTTAAAGTGGGTGTACATCTGGATTTGTTTATCTTTGTACTTCCAGCTTCTAGCAAAATGGCTGGCAAAAGTTGGCGCTTGAAAAATTATTATGGGATGAATCAGTGAATCTCTTACTGACTTCCTTTTTAGCTTTTAGGACAGGTAGGTGCTGAAAAACTTACAGGGACAATTACCTTAGGATTTAAATGGAACTTAAATGGATTTAAATAGTTTACATCCTACTGTACAGCTTGCTTTTTCTACTTGGGCAATTTTTCATATTAGAAAATTTATGGATCTATTTTTTCAAAAACTTTATTTTGTATAGTGCATATATGTTTATCATCTGTTGCTGAATATATAACTCTTGCTTTTCTAGCATATCCAGTTTTGTCATTTATAACCTGTCACGTGGTTTTTTTCTGTGATATATACTTTTTAAATTACATTTTATTTTATTTTTGAGTTGGAGTCTCACTTTGTCGACTTTGTTGCCCAGGCTGGAGAACAGTGACATGCTCACGGCCACCGTAGCCTCCACCTGCTGGGCTCAGGCGATCCTTCTGCCTCAGCCTTCCAAGTAGCTCACTACCACGCCCAGCTAATTTTTTGATTTATTGTAGAGACAAGGTCTCACCAAGTTGCCCAGGCTGATCTCAAACCCTGGGCTCAGGCAATCCTCTCACCTTGACCTCCCAAAGTCCTGGGATTACAGGCTTGAGCCACTGTGTCCAGCCATGTGTAGCTTATTCTGGTTATATATTTGGTAAGAGCTCTGGGCATAGACTGTGCATTTTTGTCTTAGATAATGGTACAGTTTGATTTCACTCAGGATACTTGTCTTTTGCCACTTTAAAGTATAATTGCCGGCGAAAATATGAAGACATTGGGATAATAGGTTTCAAATGTATCATTAAAAATAGAAATTATTTCTGAAAACTTTCTTTTAATTTTTCAAACTAAAAGCTCCAAACTATAAAGCAAGTCTTCTTTCTAAAATTTATCCTAGGTAGTTTCTTCTTTGGTGAAAGGCACACATCATTACTTTTGGTAGTTTCTGCAAATACTTCTTTCCTCAGGTTCTATATTCCTTTCTTTTAGAGATAAAAGAGGAGTAGAAGGTAAAAGAAGATGCTGGGATCTGAACGTGGTGTTGTGGAAGAATGGTTATCAGAATTCAAGGTAAATTGGATTGGGCATACAGCGGTATTATATGATTCCTTATGTCAGTAACCAACCTGCAAATACCGATGGTGCCAGAAAAATGTATGCACATCTTAAGAAATCTTATCTGTGTATTACTTTTAGTTTGCCATAATCAGAAGTGTCTGGACGCTGATGGTAACCACTTTGAGCACCTCTTATAATTGCAGAAGTCAAATGTGACTTGTATTCATCTTTTGTTATCAATATATTTTGGGTGTTACAATTTTAATAGTTTTTTTCCCCTTAAAATGTGTATACATTTTTGGGGGACCATCTGTATGTGTCTTATGGAGAAACATATGCTAATATGATGTAAAGTAGAAGCAGCAAAATACAGAATAACATGTTTTTGTAATTCCAGTTCTTAAAAATGTGTACTAATGTGAATAAAGACTGGAAGGCAATATGGAAAATGAAAATAGATGTTAGGATTGATGAGGGAATATTTTTTATTTATTTATTTATTTTTTGAGTTAGGCTGGAGTGCAGTAGTACACTCATGGCCACCCCACTGTCGGCCTGCTAGGCTCCCACAATCCTTCTGCCTCAGCCCTCCAAGTAGCTGGAGCTACAGGCACATGCTACCATGTCTGGCTAATTTTTTAAAAAATTTATTGTAGAAACGAGGTCTCACCAAGTTGCCCAGGCTGGTCTCGAACCCTCAGGCTCAGGCAGTCCTCTCACCTCAGTCTCTCAAAGTGCTGGGATTATAGGCTGAGTCACCAAGCCCGGCTTTTTTTTTTTTTTTTTAATTTTGAAAGCAGGATTTATTGAGAGGACAGAAAAACTGCCACTGTGGAAGGGTTTGCCCTATTTAAATTTTTTAATATGTTCATTAAAAGAGAGGAGTCTTTAAACTTTAATTAAAGTCACAGAAACAGGATTTGTGCCTTATTTTTTATTTCCTGTAATTAAAAATCACACAGCTTTGATTGAAAACTAAATAATTTATGAATACTATGGAAATAAATGTTTTGTATAACCGTAACTGCAAGTATTGAAATATATCCTACATTTTAAAATTAAATTAGCTTATGATGACCCATTTTAGCAAACCTTTGTATAATTTGTGATTTCTAACCATTTTTATGATGGAGTAATTAGATGGGTTGTGTAATATGACATCCTAAATTAATTTGTTTCAACTCTTATGGTTATTTCTTATATTTATTACTTTTACTTTTCTCTTGACTTTATTATAAAACTTTTAAGGAATACTTGGGTAAAATAAAGTTCCTGACTTCCCAAATATTAAGTTTACTTTTGTTTTCCTTTGGTGTTTTCTCTTAGGCATTACCTGACACTCAGATCACCAATTATGCAGCAACTTTACACCGGAAAAAAACCCTTGTACCAGCTCTCTATAAAGTTATTCAGGATTCAAATAATGAGGTAGGAAAACCCATAAGAAAAATCGTTTCTATTTTTTTTTTTAATTGTTTCTATATAGTAAAATGAAACACGTGTATTAAAACACATAAATGTAATTTTGTAGTTTTCTCTCCTTACGTGGATCTGGAAAATTTTCTTTCTGCTGTTTTTCATTCTGATAGTTGCTTTGGCTTTCTCTTACTCCCTTCCTTTCCATATTTTAAAACGTTTGTGTCAGATTTTTTTTCCTGTTGAGGGCAGTATGTTTTAATTCTTGATTTGAGTGACCATCATCTCAATGGATTATTTATTTAATTTGAAACTTTTCTCTGTTTCCTCTTCTGGAATGTCTCCTGCTCTGGAAGGCTTATTTTAACTGTATACTGATCCAGTTTTATTTATTCTAAGTATTGTTTACAGTTATTTTATTGATAATATATACCTAGGTGTAATTATTCTAATCAGTGAAATCAAACGTATAACATGTAATGATGCTTCTAGTAACTTTAGCCTGAAAAGAATCAGAGGAAGCACTTTTAATCTAAATATTCAGGATCAATAAGCTTAGAATAAGAGTTTTATATTATTTAGCCTTATGATAGAAAGAAAACGTACAACTTTTGAATCTGTATGTTAACTTGTGCAAAATACACACATTATCTTTCCATGAACACAATAGTATGACATACAGTTTTATCACCACTGGATTCATGTATGATTTAAAATGAAAATGAAAGGAACACACAGGAAAGTAGCTTCTTATCTTCCCAGATACAGCCTCCAAGAGTGCCTCTGCTGTGTACTGGAGGGAGTTTGAAGAAGTTCAGGTAATCATCTCCTAACCAGCAGCTTAACTTAAAAGTGTATCTTCATTTTTGTCCTATCACTAAAAACTTGCTTATTGACCTCTTTCTTTCCTGTCTCCTAAATTTGGATTGGCAGTTAGACTTGCATCTGTTGCTGTATGTAGCAGCAATTGCAGGATTCATTTGCTGCTTTTTCTCTTGCAGTGTATATCTGAATGTTTTATAACTTTAAGTATGGGTAATGTATTACATGAATATCTGTCTCGGTCAGGAGTTTTCAGACTTCTCTGTTTGAATAATGAATGTGTGTATTCCCTACCCCTTGTTTTGCGCTATCTTAACATTTAAGCTTTGCTTATTAAAATTTGTTTTAATGCCTTCTATTTAGATTGTAAGCTCTTCATGGGCAGTGGTCAGATATTTTATATTTGTTACTTCCCTAGAATATCATTATTTTAACATGTACATTAACAAGCATGTAATAAATATTGATTGGAAGAACAGTGAAGTACAAAATGAGATTTTAAAGTGACGTTACTTTTATTAGGGCTCACAAGTGTATACAAAGTATCCTTTTTCAATACTTTGGAAGCTATAACATTAAAATAAGGTTATTCTTATTACTTTCTGTTGTCATATTTCATAATATTAATGTATGGGAACTTGGGGTCATGGCTAGAAATGGAAAAATTACAACTTGAGAGATCTGAGCTCAAGATCTAGCATTTATTATAAAATCAACCAGTTGCTAGAGCAGGTCTGGGTTTCCATCTTTTCTCCTGTCAGGTATAAGGTTCTAACCATGTATTCTGACTTAAGAAAAACAGAACAACAAGTTCTATAGAATCTCAAAACAATTCTGGACTTAGGCTGGAGTGCAGTGACACACTCCCAGCCACTACAGCCTTGACCTGTTGGCTTCAGGTGATCCTTCCGCCTCAGCCTTCCAAGTAGCTGGAACTACAGGTGCGCACTACCACGCCTAGCTAATTTTTTGATTTATTGTAGAGTCGAGGTCTCGCCATGTTGCCCAGGCTGGTCTCTCACCTTAGCCTCCCAAAGTGCCGGGATTACAGGCGTGAGCCACCATGCCTGACTAGAAGGCGATCCCTTTTAATCCTGATTCTGTTATATTCTGAAACATAATCAGATGTCCTATGTAGTTAACAATTTATTGCATAAAATTATCAAATACTATTTTTAAAATGAATTGGAACTTATGACAGTCTTATAATTTTGTTTCAAAGACCATAAAAGTTTAGAAGTTTAATATTGCATGTCATGGCCAGCTTGTGATACAGCTTCAGTTTTAATTCTAGACCAACATGTTGCTTGTTTTCTCCTGCCCCTGCTTTCAGATCTCCTAGTCAGCAGTTCTGCCCATCACCTTTTCATGATTGGAATGCCTTTCCTCCTCCCTCCAGTGTCTCATGTCTGTCTTTTCCTAGCTTACTTTTTGTGGCCCATTGTTGTAGTCATTTCCTTGTACACCGTGTTAGCTCCTTTGCCTCTCATTTCCTTAATTCATATTCATCATATCAACACTGGAGAAAACCCAGCCATCCATATTCTTCATGCCTATACCTGGGCAGTTGAACATGCCTGGAGAAAACACAATTTGGTTGACTTTCTCCACTTTAAATTTAGGACTGCAAATCTCCAATGGGCACATCATGTGTAGCTGTGCGGTCTTTACTTTCTGGTATACTATCTAATGGTTCATTTTATATCTTCTTTTTCATCATACTTTTATCCTTCTTCCTCTTCACTTTCAGCCTGCTTTCTAGATCATTAAAAAGAAAAAAAAGAAAATAGTTGGGAAGCCAGGCATGTTGACTCATGCCTGTAGTCCCAGCACTTTGGGAGGCTGAGACAGGAGGATCACTTGAACTCAGGAGTTTGAGACCAGCTTAAGCAACCTAGTGATACCTCGTCTCTACAAAAAATAAAAAAAATTAGCTGGGTGTGATGGTACACACCTGTAGTCCCAACTATTCAGGAGGTTGAGGTGGAAGGATTATCTGAGCCCAGGAGGTCAAGGCTGCAGTGAGCCAACATCACGCCACTGCACTGTAGCCTGGATGACAGAATGAGACCCTGACTCACGAAATAAAATAAATAAGAGCTTTCTTGTTTTCCTGTTCAAGTCTACCACTCTATCAGCATCCCTATCCACACTCTTTTGCCTTTTCTTCGGTTCAATGGGTGAAGTGTCCCAGGTTGCATCAAAAGCTATCTATTCTGATTAGACCTGGATCCCATCTCTCTAGCTACCTTAAGGATTCTGTTTCTGCAATTATCCCTTCTATTCACCATCATTGATGTTTTTCTTTCCCTGCTGAGTAGAATGTGGCAAACAACCATATTCCTTTTTTTTTTTTTTTGAGTCAGGTTCTCACTCTGTTGCCTAGACTATAGTGCAGTGGCACAATCACAGCTCATTACAGCCTCAAACTCCTGGGCTTAAGCAATCCTCCTACCTCAGCCTCAAGTAGCTGGGATTGTAGGTGTGTGCCATGACACTGAACTAATTTCTTGATTTTTTGTAGAGATGGGGTCTCACTATGTTGCCTAGAATGGACCCATTTAAAAAAAATCCTTCTTTGACCTTGCGTCCTATTTTATTATCTACCTCATTCTCTGTCCCTTTTCACAGATGAATTTGATAAAATATTCCTTATTTATAGCCTCTGTCTACTTGGCTCCATTTCTTCACTTTACATTCTTTCTTTCTTTCTTTTTTTTTGAGTTAGAGTCTCTGTTGCCCAGGCTGGAATGCAGTTGACCTGCTGGGCTCAGACGAGCCTTCTGCCTCAGCCTTCCAAGTAGCTGGAACTAAAGGCATGCATCACTATGCCCGGCTAATTTTTTGATTTATTGAAGAGATGAGGTCTCACCAGGTTGCCCAGGCTGGTCTTGAACCCCTGGTCTCAGACAATCCTCCTACCTTGGCCTCCCAAAGTGCTGGGATTATAGGCTTGAGCCACTGTACTTGGCACTTTCATTCTTTAACCCACTCAGGTTAGGCGTCAGTCTCCACTATTCCACCCAAAATGCTCTCAATGTGTTCATCAGATAGCATGTCTTTTAGTAATTATCATGTCAAAACAGTGTTTGCTAAGTTTAGGAAAGGTGTCAGTTATTCTTACAATTTTTTCTTAACCTGAGGATAATGATCTTTAGCACATTTTGATGTGGGAGGTAGTGGATTTAAGGAAGGTCAGAATCATTTATTATATTGAGAATTTGAGAACATGGTGGCATGATACATATGCTTAAAATGAAAGGTTTTAACAGATACATTGGCAGGTTTTTAACAGTCTTATTTTGCAGTGGTATCTGATAAAGTTACTGAATTGCCAGCATCCACCCTTTATCCCCTTTTAAAAAAGACTAGAGTAATAATTTTGGTAACTCTGTATTTCTTTACTGTGCTTAATTAAAATATATTGTCCTACATGCCACTGTACCTATAACTACTGAGGAAGAGGGGTTTAGGTCTTTATACAGAAACTCATCATTATTGTACCATGGCTCTGAAATTTAGAGACAGTAGTCTTTGGAGAGTAAAGAAAATATTTAACTTGAAATATAAGTATATACTTTTAATAAATAAATGTGTGAGAGCAACAACAATCTTTTTTTTTTTTTTTGAGTTGGAGTCTCACTCTGTCCCCCAGGCTAGAGTGCCGTGGCATGCTCACGGCTACTCCAGCATCGACCTGCTGGGCTCCAGCTATCCTTCCACCTCTGCCTTCCAAGTAGCTGGAACTATAGGTGTGTGCTACTATGCCCGGCTAATTTTTTTTTTTTTTAATTTATTGTAGAGATGAGATCTTGCTGAGTTGCCGGACTGGTCTCGAACCCACGGGCTCCCAAAGTGCTGCGATTATAGGCTAAGCCTCCGAGCCTGGCCTAGAGCAACAATCTTTACTACCCCAAAAGAGCTGAATATTGCTGTATTTAAGAGAGAGAACAGGAATTGACTGTTTTTCAAAAGTTTATTACTTAGTCATTTTTGGCACTGTGTGGAATACGCTGTTTGTAATTAAACAATCCTCATCTTCATTCTAGTAGAAGAAATGTGGTAGAGTGGAAAAATCAACTTGATGTCAGAAGACCTGAATTTAGTGTCTTCTTCCACCACTAACTTCTGTGACCTTTGACAAATTCTCTGACTTGTCTAGACTTCAGTGTAATGTGAAAGATGGAAATATTTTTTCTTTTGAGCCGGAGTTTTTCTCTATTACTCAGGCTGGAGTGCAGTAGCATGATCATGACTCACTATAACCTCGACCTCCTAGGCTCAAGCATTCCTTCTGTGTCAGCCTCCCAAGTAGCTGGGGTTACAGGTGCATGCCACTACATCCAACCTCTGTAATTTTAAATATATATATATATTTTAAAAACTGTCCTCTGATATTGATTTCACATAAAGGACTTAGTATTTACTAGACTAGGGTGTGTGTGTGTGTGTGAATTTTTTAAGGTTTAGAGTTCTTGAAGAGCTAAGCATAACTCACCTAGATATATGAATTGTACTGAGCTAGATTTGTTGACTTTAATTTTATAATTGTGATAGTAATTTTATTCTAGAGTGTTAGATTATTACAGACATATGTAACTGCATTCAAGCAAATTTCCAAATGTATGTGCATTATTTTAATCATATTATTCATTTTTTTTAAGTTAGTGTTAAACTTTAATTTAAATATTATATTAAAGTTTCTTATTGGAGTTTTGTATGAATTTTAAAGTCATAGCCAGTTTTGTGCAGTCTGCAGTTACTCCAGCAAGACCATTCTAAATTGGGAACACATATTTAGGGAAAAGTGGGGAAGTTTATTTTAACTGGTCATTTTCTTCAGCTTTCCAGGTTGTGAAGTTTCTCATGAGGTATATTGTGTGTGTTGTATTAAAAATTAGATCTGGGTGCGGTGACTCATGCCTGTAATCCCAGCACTTTGGGAGGTGGAGGTGAGAGGATTGCCTGAGCCCATGGGTTCGAAATGAGCAACTTGGCGAGACCTCGTCTCTACAATAAATAAAAAAAAAATGAGCCAGGTGTGGTGGCGCACACCTGTAGTTCAACTGCTTGTAAGGCTGAGGCAGGAGGATCGCCTGTGCCCAGCAGGTCAAGGCTGCAGTGGTCATGAGCATGCCACTGCACTCCAGCCTGGGCGGCAGTGAGACTCTGACTTCAAAAAAAAAAAAATTGACCAACTAAACACTGAAAAAAGCTATTTCTGTATGCCTTTTCCTTTGCAAAATCTTTTAAATAAATACAGTTAGCGAAATTTAAGTCAAATTTAAAACATAAAAGTAATCAGTTTGTTTTACTTGTACGCATTTAAAATATTAGCTAGAATTTTGGATGCCCAACTATTATGTATTGCAAAATTCCTTCTATTGAATAGTACATAATTTATTTAAATCAGTCTCAGTTGAGTTTTTAAATCTATTTTGAACAAAATTATTAAAAAATTATTGTATTTCAATGAAAACTTTAAAAAATGGAGGCTAGTAAGAGTTGATAAGACCATAAAGGAAAACTCACCAAAAACAATTGTAGTACATTGGCTAAAGGACTAGTTTTCTAACATTTAGTAGTACAGTGTATTGAAAGGTATGTTGATATTATATGGGCACAAAATACTTCTTATAGTTACTGGATTGGTCAGTTTAATATGTGGTCTTTTTTTCTAAATAGAGATGAAAGGTTTTGGTTGAATTAACTCATATTATGGAGAAATTAATATTAGAAATTTATTTTTATAATATTATTCATGTACGTGCCTTTTTAAGGATGCAGTTACAACCAAAAGAATGGAAAGAACTAATGTACTTTATTTTCCTTTTAGCTCCTGGAGCCTGTCTGCCACCAGCTGTTTGAGCTCTATCGTAGCTCTGAAGTCCGACTTAAGAGGTTCACATTGCAGTTCTTGCCAGAATTGATGTGGGTTTATTTACGGCTTACAGTTAGTCGAGACAGACAGAGTAATGGATGCATTGAAGCACTTCTGTTAGGAATTTACAATTTGGTAAGTTGAAAAATGATAGTTTGGGAAACTTTAAGCATTTTTTACGGCTTCTGAAATAATACTTAGGGAATGTTTACAGAAAAATAAATTGAAATGTCTATAGAATCATTTGAACTAATTAAGTACAAATGTGAATAGTGATAGTATATTTAGGTGGGGAGGCCAGATTGGCAGTAGTGGGAATCTTTCGGGGGGTGGGCACACCTCATCAACAAAGGTACCTGCATAATTAACATTTGTATACCTTTCCCTGAATTGTACCCCACATCTTTAAAATAAAAAATTTAAAAATAAAAAAAAGATAATGTATTTTATAAAGCAGGTGAAACTATAACTGATAACATTATTAATATTTTATATATATTTCTTCAAATTATTATTAGTGTTCTTTATTTTTTTTGAGCTGGCATTTTACTCTGTCATTCAAGCTGGAGTGCAATGGTACCGTTATGGCTCACAACAGTCTGGATCTTCAGGGCCCAGGCAATCCTTCTGCCTCAGCCTCCCAAGTAGCTGGGACCTCAGACTTGTGCCACCACACCCAGCTAATTTTTTGATTTTTTTTTTTAGAGAAGAGATCTTGCTATGTTGCTTAGCCTGGTCCTGGGCTCAAGCAGTCATCTTGCCTCGGCTTCCCAGAGTACTGGGATTACTGTGCCTGGCCTCAAATTATTTTATCTGGCCAATATTTATGAATGTGTTCTGTGTAAGGCTTTGAATTAGACACTGAAAATAGGAGGAATTAGATATGGTACCTGCTTTTTTTGTGTTTTGTGTGAGCTGTAGTCTCACTCTGTCACCTAGGCTGGAATGCCGTGGCTTGTTCACGGACACCCCAGCATTGACCTACTAGGCTCCGGTGATCCTTCTGCCTCAGTCTTCCAATTACCCGGAACTAAAGGCTAATTTTTTCATTTATTGTAGAGACAAGGTCTCACTAAGTTGCCTGGGCTGATCTCAAACCAGTTGCTCAGGCAATCCACTCACCTTGGCCTCCCAAAGTACTGGTATTACAGGATGAGCCACCGAGCCCAGGCTGTACCTGCTTTTAGGGAACTTCTGCTCTGTTAGAGAAGGCATGTTTACATATGACTAATAATGCAAAGTTTGTTTGATTAGAGGATTTCAAAGAGAGACTTAAGATTAGTTAGCTGAAGTTATCATGGTAGGCTTGCTGAGGCAGTGGTGTCTAAGCTGGGCCTTACAAAGACATAGAGTTTCACCAGGTTGGGATTAGGTAGGAGTGGGTGAGATTTCAGGAAGAAGTTATTAAACGTGTAAGTAAAGAGACAAGAAAGTGAAGTCATGTCTTGAAAATAGAAAGTAATTCTGTTTGAAGTACAGAATATATATGAAAGCTGGGAAAGGTGATTTGTGTCAGTTTTAAAGTCTTTTTAAACGGAAGAGTTTAGGTTTAGATTTTCTTTAAAGCAACTAGAGGGTTTTGAGTAGAAGAACTACATTACATGTTAGAAAGATGAATCTGATGGTGTTGTGCAGAGAGACCTTGGAATTATAAGTTGAATTTAATCATTATCCCTTACATTTTAAAAACTATATATATATATACTTGAGAAGAGTAGGGAAAGTGGACATGGGATTTATGTTTTTGAGGGCAAGACATCAGTCAAAGGAAAAAAGTCCACTATACTGTTACAATGTATTATGGCTTCTTAAATCTTAGTAAGAACACAGAGGAAACTAAAGTGAGGGAAAAAAAACCCCTAATACTTCTGAGATGCTAGGGGTCTTCCATGGAACTTGAAGTCAGAATCTTGATGACTTCTGCAAGATGAGGAGTGTGTGTGAGAAAGATGACCAGGACTGTAGGAAGCAAGGTGAAAAGGTTGGGGAGAGCTTGGGAACACGGGGACATCTACATAGGACCATTCTGAAGATGTGGAAAGCAAGGCTTCTTTTCTTGTGCACTGTAAGAAAACAGGATAGCATAATATCATTATTTCCACCCTCATGTGCCTCTGTACAGAACTGGACAGTTACCTGAACTAATTGATAAAAGAATCGTGAGTTTTATGAATGTATCTTGGAGTCATTGAGGGGAGACTAAGAAATCAGAGTGTAGTTTGATCATAAAAAGTTGTAAATTTATTAATAATTATTTGGTAATATGTATTTGATTCTACATAGCTTGTGAAACTCTTCTTGTGAGGGATTAAGTGCCTTAAACATTATTATTCTGATTTCTTTTCATGATGTCCAGCTTAGGACCATTAATATTGAAATCCTTGCCATGTGAAGTCTTATATTCTGTGTATTCAGTACACATAGTGAACAAATACTCTGCATCATAAAGTTTAGTTTTATAATTGAAAGGTGATAAAATGCAAGAAAATTAAGTCTTACAGTTAATAAATATTCTCCTATATGTGTTCACTCCTCTGTTATTCACTTAAGAAATCATTAGAGGTCAGATGTAGTGGCTCAAACCCGTAGTCACAGCACTTTAGGAGGCTGAGGTGGGAGGATTGCTTGAACCTAAGAGTTCGAGATCAGCCTTGGCAATGTAGCAAGACCTCATCTCTGCAAAAAATTATCCAGGCATGGTGGCACATTCCTGTAATTCCCAGCTACTGAGTCCAGGAGGTCGAGGTTGTGGTGCGTCGTTATTGTGCCACAGTCTGGGCAACAGAGTAAGACTCCGACTTTAAAAAAAATTATTAGAAAACATTTCCATCGCTAGAAGTCTGAACAAAGAAGCATTAGAATCACCTGTATTCAGCTCAAAACCATGTCCTGCTGCTTACTGGCTGTTTTAAATTTGGGTGAGTTTCTTAATATCTTGATTTCAGTCCCCTCATTTGTAAAACAAATAAAACATTGTTAGTAGGATTAAAAACAATTGGAAGAATTCAGCATGTTGCCTAAATGTTTATCATTATTATCATCAAAATTAAAAGCTTTTTTTACAATTAAAAGCTAGTTGAGGAATAAAATTCTCTACCTTCCTAATTGCCTGGTGTGTTATTTTTTTGTTTTTGAGACAGGGTCTCACTCTGTTGCCCACGCTGGAGTGCAGTGGTACAATCACAGCTCACCACAGCCTGGGCCTCCTAGGCTAAGGCAATCCTTCTGCCTCAGCCTCCTGAGTAGCTGGACTGCAGGTGTATGCCACCACACTCAGCTAACTCTTTGATTTTTGTTGTTGTTGTTGGGAGGAGGTCTCAAACTTCTGGGCTCAAGTGATTTTTCCACCTTGGCTTCCCAAAGTGCTGGGATTATGGGCATGAGCCTCTGCACCCAGCCAGATTATTAGTTTATTGCTGAATGATGTAAGAGTTTCTTTTATTCAAGATTCATTCTTAAATGTTTTCACCATCCCAAAATAAGGTTCTACAAAAATAAAAAAATTAGCTGGACATAGGGGTATATGCCTGTAGTCCCAGCTACTCAGGAGGCTGAGGCTGGAGGACCGCTTGAACCTAGGAGTTTGAGACTGCTCTGAGCTGTGTTCATGCCACTGCACTTTAACCTGGGCAACAGAGTGAGACCCTGACTCAAAAAAAAGATAACTGTAAAGTATATATGTTAATTAGCTCAATTGTAATAGTCATTTCACAGTGTATACATACATCAAAATTTGTCAATTATACCTTAGTAAAGCTGGAAAAAATATATTCCATGTTACGTGTTAAGTATGGATCTTTTGGCTGAGACCATTTATTTTCATCAGTTTAGCTCAGCCATGTTTGTACTAAAAGATCTAATCACCTGTAATCTCCTTATCCTGATATAAATTTCACATGAAAATTGATTTGTTCTCTCTCCTACTTCATGTCTTTGCTGTCATGTTGTACTTGACTTAATGTACTATTGTGCTCAATATCTCTCTGGATTATAACTCTACTACTAAAGTACACAAATTTGCTATTAAGTTAGAAAAGATATACTAAAGTAGTAATATTTTTATACATTACTATTTTTTAAAATATTGCTCAGTTGCCAATGATATATTCTTTAAATTAAGAACTAATTATTTTTTATGACCTGCGATTGTTTCATTATCTTTGTATGTTTTTTGACTCTAGGAAATTGCTGATAAAGATGGAAACAATAAAGTTTTATCTTTTACTATCCCTTCCTTATCCAAGCCTTCAATATACCATGAAGTAAGTAAAATTAGAAAGGGAAGTTGTTTGAAATTATATTGAGTAAGCGATAAAGTCTGTTTTTTTTTATACCAGAGATAAATATTCCTAAAACATCCTGACTGATTTGCTTCTTAAAATTAGATATTTGTTATTAGCGTTGTAAGAATGAGCTATGTCAAGAGAGGCAGAAAGTAATTAATGAAAACATTTCCTTCAGTTTGTGTATACTTTTATTCTTCCACCAATGCCATTTTTTACTTTTTTATTAGCCTTTTATGGATTTTAAAAGTATTATTTAATTTTTAAGGTCTTCCATATCACTTAGAAATCACTTGTAACAGATTGATTTTTATTATTTTATTATTCTTTAGCAAAATGAGTACTTAGAAGAATGTTAACACTCTAGTTTTGTATTTCAGTTTAAAGGAATCTGATGCATTCTAATTACTCAGTACGTAATTTTTTTTTGTTGTTACATTTATTTGATTGATGAATGTAAGAACATTGATTCATACAGATAGATGACACCTGTTAAGCTGAACTTTTTCTGCCTACTCTCTTTAAGTAAAACTCAATAAGGAAATGTCTTATTGAATTTAACTTGTGCTCTGTAATGACCTTTAGTACATAAACTTATGAGGAAATAATTTGAAGAAAGTTTACAAGTAGTCTAAACACCGATATCCATTTTCCTATCAACATACAGTATCCTGCCTGCCTCAGACTCAATGCAGCTATTAATTTTCTTTATTAATTCCTCTGGGAATTTGTTTTGTGTTAGAAATAAAATGTCTCACATTTAACCAGGAATCATTTTAGCATAGAATATTTGAGTAATAGATTTTAATTAAGTTCTGTTTATCATATTATGAAGTAAAATGGAGGGCAGTAAAATATTGATGAATTGATGGCTCTTCTGACTTTAGAAACATGAAATCAGTATGTCAGTGTGAAAGAGACATTTGATCATAGTCTTCAATATTGTTTGTGCTATATAATTACAAGCAGTTATACTCTGTTCTGGAATAGAGACAAATTAAAATTGATGTATTTTTAACCTGTAGTCTTTGCAGCAATTTTTCCTACTCTCCTAAATATAGATTTGCTCCATAATCTTTCAAAAAATAAAGCAGTCAGTTTTTAGTTTTATATTACATATATAATTTCCAAAAGGAGCTGTAGAATTTACATAATTGAGAAATTGAAAAGATTTTGAATGAGAAGAATAAATGACCCCAAAACTGCCTTTTTTTAAAAACAAAATTTTGAATATCATTATATGTTACAGATTTTTACTTCATTGTAGAGACATTGTCTCATACTGTACCTTATTTTTATAGCCCTCAACAATTGGATCCATGGCTTTGACAGAAGGGGCATTGTGTCAGCATGATCTCATCAGAGTTGTTTATAGTGATCTTCATCCTCAGAGGGAAACATTCACTGCACAAAACCGGTAATGGTTAAAACTATATACAATAATAATTGTTATGTATTTGTTTATTTATTTATTTTGAGGTAGTCCTACTGTGTTGCCCAGGCTGGTCTCAAACTCCTGGGCTCAAGTGACCCCCCTGCCTCAGTTTCCCAAGTGGCTGGGATTATAGGCACACACCACTGCACCTAGCTAACAATTGTTAATTTATGCTTAATAATTAACTATCGTTACGTCAGTTCAAGTTTGGTATTAGAAGACTTCAAAAGTTACATATACTAGTGAAGTACATCATAGTAGTTAAAACCCACTGTCTAATGCTTGGTATTATGTTATGGTTATCTTGTATAGAACAATATAAAAACTAAAAGTATGAATGTGAAGTTAGTCAAACCAGGATTTATGTTTTAGTACTGCAGTTCAGAAGCTTCCCCTTTAGACAGTTTACCTACTTTGTACACCTTGCTTTCCTTGTTGTAGAATGAAATTAGTACATAAACTTAGACTGCAAAGTTTAAAGAACCCGTCCTTAAGATCGTTCTCACTTCTGACATCAGTTGAAAGTTTGAGGGGTTCCCAAAACCAGCCTCTTGTCTGATAATTTGTTAGAAGGACTCACAGAACTCACTGAAAGCCATTACACTTATAGTTATGGTTTATTACAGGGAAAGGATACAGGTTATAATCAGCCCATAGAATAGACCATGGAGGGTTCCAAACACAAAGCTTCTGTTGTCCTTTCTCATAGAGTCAGGATGCATCACCCTCCTGGCATTAGTGTGTGACAATAAATGTCATATTGCCAACTGGGGAAGCTCACTCAAGTGCTAGTTTCCAGAGTTTTTATTGTGGCTTCATTATGTAGGCATGATTGATTAGATTTATTGCCCACATGGTTGATGTCAGCTTCCAGGTAGACTGAAACAGTGTGACCCAGAGCCATCACCTTCAGTCAGTCACATGGTGGTTCTTCCTGGCGTGGTTCCACCTAAGAATGCCAGATGTGGCCAGCCCTGCCCTAAGTTCTGGTGTCACCAGCCCCTGCCCTAAACAAAGACACTCATTAATTAGATATGGCATAGATTACTTCCTAGGAACAAAGGCCAGTTCTCTCTTTAGGCAAGGCCAAATTACAGCGTGTTCCTGAATTATGCTTCAGCTTAAGGTTTTTCAATTTGACAGTGGTGTGAAAGCAATACGTATTCATTAGAAACTATATTTCAAGTACCCATACAACCATTCTGTTTTTCATTTTCAGTACACAATATTCAACAGATTACATGAGATAATCAATTTTATAGTAAACATAAAATAGCCTTTACGTTAGATGATTTTGCTCAGCTGTAAGCTAATATAAATGATCTGAGCATATTTAAGGGAGACTAGGCTAAGCCTTAATGTTCAGAAGATTAGTCGTATTAAATGAATTTTTGACTTACTAAATTTTCCAATGGGTTTATCGGGATGCAGTTCCATCCTACATCAAGGAACATCTATATTTACTACAGAGGCATCCCCATGTCTTTTTGGCCAAGACTCTCTTAAGCAAAAACAATCATGTTCATCTGCGTATTTACATTTGGTATAGCATTTATATGACAGACACAGCAATACTATCACCATGAATATGCCTAACATTTGGCGGAGCCAGTATAGGTTAGGGATAGAATTAAAGAAATAACTAACTCATCCTATAAATTCACTGCACACATTTTCATATTTTTGCACAAATTTGATTACTCTTTTCAAACCCCCCCCCCTTTTTTTTTTTTTTGGAGACAGGATCTCACTCTGTCACCCAGCCTGGAGCACAGTGGTGTGATCCCGACTCTCATCATAGCCTCGGTCTCTGGGCTCAGGCAATTCTCTCACCTCAGCCTCTCAAATAGCTGGGACTATAGGCACATACCACCACTCCCAGCTAATTGAATTTTTATTTTTTGTAGAGATGAGTTCTCACTATGTTGCCTAGGCTGGTCCTGAATGTCTAGACTCCAGCAATTAATCTACCTCAGCCTCCCAAAGTGGAATTATAGATGTGAGCCACCCACCCAGCCATTGCCCTTCTTGATCTACCTTGTGATAAATTGTGCAAACTATTTGTTATAAGAATTAGCTAATAATTAGCTAGATTCAGTTCTCCTCAGGCCAGTTATTTTCCATTAATGTTCATCCTGAGGCGGCCTTAACTCCAATTACCAATACATTTGACCAGTATTATAACCTTACCAACAAGGTCAGTGTTACACCATGTCTCAGGATGGCAGTAGATAAAGCTGAACAATAAGAGCCAAAGATACTGGCAAATTACTAAAGTTCCAGAGAATTATTTCAGTTCATCATCATGTCATATGACCAGAATATCTCCTAGAGTGATGCCATGCAAGTTTACAGGCTTCTAGTCAACTTTATTTTGTTCGAAAATCAGGAGTAGTATCACCAACATATGCTTTTACCCTTTCAGGCATCTGAAAACTAATAGTAACTGAACTAATAGTATCATCTCTTGCTCTGAGCCTCTTAAGGTGCTAATATAATCCTGAATTTCTCATATTGCACAACTCATGTCTTCGTTTTTTAACATCTCAGCTACCATTCCTCCCTCTCTTCATTTATGCCCAAACTTCTCTGCTTTTGCCTTCCCTGCAGTTCACTTCCAATGGTACAGTGATAGAACTTAGTGATAGAACTAGTTTGCTGTCTCCACCACTAGGTGATACATATGATTCTCTGTCAACTCACCGCACCAAGCCTTTAGGAATGTCTACATAAAGGTTTAATGGTCTAGTTCCAGTTTTTTGCTTAGGAATCATCTCTGCTCCTGACATCCATAGTTGTAGCCCTGGTACAGGGACCACTGCCTTAGGTAGGAAAAAAAAGAAAGTTGAGGTGATGTGGAAAAAGAAAGAAGAAAAGCGTAGTCATACCACCATCTTCCCTCGCCATGGGAAGAATTGCATAGTCATACCAGCATGGTCTCCCCATTGTCTCTTTCCAAATTCCCCAGAAAAGTGGAGGAATCTATCTAGTAATGATCGCCCTTCCTTTGGACCCCCTCAAGTTAAGAACACACTTGCAAAGACCTATAAACCTCCTTTTAGACCATGGATGTTTCAATTGATTGTTCCAATTCTTTTCTTTTTCAATTGCTTCCATTAAATTCAATCGCTTGTTCCATTACCCCGAGGAAATCTCCTTGCCCATTATTGGACCTTATGGGCTGTTAGTTGTTCCTTGCTCAAGAAATGTGATCAGCAGTCCATATGAGTATGATATATTTTCTGTTTTGGTCCTTTATAGTTCCCGGAGCATTTGATCTACCCTCTGGTAAGCAAAGGCCCAATGCAGAGTAAGTGCAAGTTCCTGTCAGGACCCATTTGTAGCCTCCAGGGACTACTGGAGTCAGTTCAACTTGCCAGCTATATGCAGGGCTTTCCCCTAGGGGAATCAGCCCCATAGTTATCTGCAGTCTTTGTCTCTTTTATTGACATTTTATGCCTCAGGGTACAAAAGGAATATGTCTAAATTCAACCTATCGCTCCATCGCTGCAGTCCTGCCATGTCCACTCATTTAGTGAACCTAAATTGCCCACCTGTTGTGAGTTCACAGGGATATCTGTTTGTTGGTACTGGTCATCTGATTCTGGAAGAAGGGTCTCCTGATGTACATTGGCCTATCCTACTTTAATGTACTCCTCACATTCCCACAGTGATTTCCATAGCACTGTGCTCCGTACAGGCACCACTTTAATGGGACAGTTTTCTATTATCCTTCTGCCTGACCACATGGCCAGGCCATTGGTCACCGCTTGTAAGTTGATAAAAACACAGATATAGCAGCAAACTGCATGCAGTTCAGCCAGCCTGCCAAGATGATTTGTTTTCACCTTCTTCAATCATAATGGCAGTCTTCAAAATAGGATACTGTCCATTCACCTTAGAACTTCATCCATAAACCAAGCAGCTCTTTCTTGGCCAAGTAGAGAGAGCTGTCCAAGCTCTACTTGGTCAAGTAGAGAGCTGGTAGTGATAGAGCTTCCTGCTCCGGAGCCTTCTTGCTCTCTGCTTCTTTTGGTAGTATGTTCCTACAGAAACCATTTCCATCTTTTTATGGAATTATGGGCACTATTCTTCCCATTAGAGTGTTTTTCTGCCATCACCCAAGATATGAGTAGTTCAGGTTTCAGGATTATTTTGTCATTCAGTCAGAGGAACAGTTTCAGTTGGTGCATAACAGCAAAGTAGTTGTCTCTCAAATGAAAATTTTCTGGTCCCAAATTCCAACAGTTGTTGCTGGGTGCCACTTACTGGCTTTCTCTTAAGCTATAGTTTGTACTCCACTAGGGCTGTAGTACAGCAAATAAAAACCTGTGTGGACTCAGGCAGTCTTACTGGTTCCCATTTAGCATGTCCAAATAATATTGGCAAAAGCAAAAAGGGTGCCTTCTGTTTTATAGTACTAGGTAGGGGAAGTGTTGCCCAGACAAACACAATATCCATTGCCATAAACCATTTAAGTAAAGGAGATACAGGTTGAGTATGCCTTACTTGATTTACTTGGGAACAGAAGTGTTTTTGAAAGATTTTTCAGATTTTGGAATATTTGCATATTCATAATGAGATGTCTTGGGCGCATGGGACCCAAGTCTAAACACAAAATTCATTTGTTTCATATTCACCTTAACACATAGCCTAAAGGTAAATCTAGACTACATTTTTGATAATTCTGTGCATGAAACAGAGTTCTGCTGTGACATTGTATTGAGATGGGAACTATGAATTGCCATAGAGTGATCTCACTGGGTCATTTAGTTGGGAAATTTCTCAAGCTTGTATCTTTAAGATTTTCCTCTTAAAGTGGTTAAATTCCCTAGAAAAAAAATCTTCTAGCCTCTTAACTAGAGGGCCTTCTGCTGGTACTCTGGTGGCCAAGAGGTCTCAACGTCCAGAAAGGCGTGTTTCACTGAGTTCCTGTTTTCAGTTTGGTATGCCTGCCCTCACCCCCAACCCACCATCACAGTTGTGCCTGATGGCTCCTAGGTAGAAGTTCTTTTTTATCCTTTTGGATAATAAATTTCCACTCTTACCTAGATATATAGAGAAAGAAAAGGGATCTGAAACATGACTGCTTCCAAAGCAGACCTTCTACTTGATTTTTAACTTTTCATTTTGAAATAATTTTAAAATTACAAAAATTATTGCAAAAATAGTACAAGGAGTTTCTATATACCCTTCCCCATTCGTCTATAAGGAAACCTTTTAGAAGAACAACTTCCCTGGATCTTGCCTGAGATTCTAATTGGATCAATCTGGGTTAAGATATAGAAATGTATGGTTTTTTAAAAGGTCCCTAAGTAACTAATGTGCATCCAGGTCTAAGAGCCACTTTCTTAGAGATTATAAATATTAGGAAAACATTTATTCATTCAATAAATATTTATTGAGCAATTGTCCTAGACATTGTGTTGAACGCTAGTGATAGAGATGAATAAATCAGGGTCTGTCCTAAAGTTGCTTATTATTAAGTGGGTAAAACAGAGGTAGAGACAGAGAATTATGATTCAGTGGGCTAAGTGCGGTATTAGAACTACACAGATAAGGGACCAGTTTACTCTAGCAAGGGGAATTAAGGGCTTTATGAGCCGACTGCAGTGACTCACACCTGTTATCTCAGCACTTTGAGAGGCCAAGGCTGGAGGATCACTTGAGCCTAGTAGTTTGAGGTTACAGTGAGCTGTGATTGTACCACTGCATTTCAGCCTGGGTGACTGAGTGAGTCCCTGTCTCTCAAAATTTTTTTAAAAGGGAGGGTGCATTATGACTAAGATAAAAATTTAAACCAGAACTTGAGATCTTAGCAGGAATCGTTAAGTGGAAAAGTATGTTCTAGTAAGAAGGAGCAGCATGCATAAAAGCAAGGAGTTATGAAAGGTTATAGGGTATTTATGGAATGGTAAGGAGACTATAGTGTGGTATGTGTGGTGAGCACTGGAGGGAAGTAGGGCTGGAGAGGTAGGTTGAGGGTGGATTTCAAAGAACCTTGTAATAATAAGGACTTTGGGATTTTAAAGGACCTTATGAAAAGACTGGATTTTATGTAATCGGTAGGAAGATGGTAGACTTTTATTGATAGGAGAGTTATCTGTTCAAGCAGGATGATTTTATTTATTTATTTGAGTCGGAGTCTCACTGTATTGCCCAGGCTGGAGTGCAATAGCACACTCATGGCTACTGCAGTCTTGACCTGCTGGGCTCAGGTGATCCTTCCGCCTCAGCCTTCCAAGTAGCTGGAACTACAGGCATGTGCCACCGTGTCCGGCTAATTTTTTGATTTATTATAAAGACAAGGTCTTGTCAAGTTGCCAAGGTTGGTCTTGAACTGTGGGCTCAGGCAATCCTCTTGCCTCTGCTGCCCAAAGTGCTGGGATTACAGATGTGAGCCACTGTGCCCAGCCTGATTTATTTTTTAAAAAAGAAAATATGGATGGCAGAAGGGATCTGATTTGTAATAAGAATATAAACAGGGAAGCCTTTGAGAGCATGCTATAATAGTCTGATTAAGAAATCATGAAGATCAGTATTAAAGCAGTTACAAGCATCTAGTGAATAAGTCATTTGCGATAGTCTCTAATAGAAAAAATTATAATGCTTTTCTCCTGTTTTTTTTGTTTTTAGGTTTGAAGTCTTGAGCTTTCTCATGCTGTGTTATAATTCTGCTATTGTGTATATGCCTGCTTCCTCTTACCAGTCTCTCTGTCAGATGGGCTCTAGGTAAGAAGAGTAATCACTACAAATGTCCATATTTATTTATTTGACAAATATTTATTGAGCACATTTTCTAAGCCAGGCATTGTCTAACTTCCAATGATACAGCAGTAAATGAAAGTCATGGAGCTTACATTTCTGTAGGAATCCTTATCCTCATGAGTTCCTGAATATGATTTCAGCATTAAAGCGATATTTTCTAACTGAGCATGTAGTTGTACCAAGACATCCAAATTTAGGGTTGTTTAGTGATATACCTAAGCACTCCCTGGGTGCCAATTTTTATAAATCACTTTGAGAGCTTTGACTAGATAGTCCTAAATATGGGGAAAGTCTTAAGGAATATGAATCTTTTCCCATGCATTTCACAATAAATGTTTCTATGTTGGAGAATTAAGTAATATAAATTTGTTTGTAGATGAGATTTTTAGAGCACAGAATTTCAGTTATAGAAAGAATTCTGAGTTCATCCTTTCCAACTGATTTTTACTTGGGCTACTGAGCCCCCCAAAAGGCTAAATACTGTATTAGTTTTCTGTTGCTGCATACAAATTACCACAAACTTAGCAGCTGAAAACAACATTTATTATGTCATAGTTTCTGTGCATCAGGAATCCAGGCATGTAGAAATCTTAGCTCCCCAAGAGTCTGTGAACCACAAGTACTTTGCTCAGGTTCATATGCTATTGTGTTACTGGGAAAAGTATGATCCTGTTTATAGCAAAACTTACTAGTTTTGCTAGTTGAGGAAGGCCAATCTAAATTAGTTATTACTTTGATTTTATAGATTATCTTAAAATGTTATTTTTTCTTGACTGTAATAACATGATTAATGGCTAACAAAGTTCTTGTCTCTAGTTGCTGTTTAAGCACTTACTACCTATTTTCAAATATATTGATTTATAATTGATTACTTTTGGTTCATTAATCTTCCAGCTCTCTTGTTGGCAGCATTATTGTGGCCTTTAATATAGTTTGTTAATAACAAAAGCAATGACAGAGTTTAGTAGTCCTCAAACTTTTGTTTACATATCTCTTAAGGAAATTTGAGTTGGGCACAGTGGCTCATACCTGTAATCCCAGCACTTTGGGAGGCAGAGGCAAGAGGATTGCCTGAGTCCAGGGGTTTGAGACCAGCCTGGGCAACTTGGTGAGACTTTGTCTCTATAAATCAAAAAATTAGATGGGTGTGGTTGGCACACGCCTGTAGTTCCAGCTACTTGGAAGGCTGAGGTGGAAGGATTGCCTAAGCCCTGCAGGTTGAGGCTACAGTGGCCATGAGCATGACAGAGTGAGACTCTGACTCAAGAAAAAAGAATTTTGAAAAATTATGTACCTCTTGTACATTTTTGACATTTAAAGTTTTCATCTTATCTTAAATAGTTGCAAATGATATAATTTCCAGTTTGTAAATATTGACATAAAAAGTAACTATTTGTTCATTATTTTTTTTTTTGAGACAGAATCTCACTCTGTCACCCAGGCTGGACTGCTGAGTCACTATGTTAAATGTATATAATATAAATACCATAATAATGTGACACTTGCCATCATTCATTTGAGGAATAATGAATTATCACTGCTTTTATTTTATTTTATTTTATTGTTAAGTCAGAGTCTCACTCTATCGTCCAGGTTAGAGTACAGTGCCACGCTCATGGCCACCCCAGCATCAACCTGTTGGGCTCAGGTGATTCTTCCACCTCAGCCTTCGAAGTAGCCGGAACTACAGGCATATGCTACCACGCCAGGCTAATTTTTTTTTTGAGTTGGAGTCTCACTCTGTCGTCCAGACTGGAGTGCAGTGGCACACCCCCAGCCACCGCAGCCTCGACCTGCTGTGCTCAGGCGATCCTCTCACCTCAGTCTTCCAAGTAGCCGGAACTACAGGCGCACGCTACTGTGCCCACCTAATTTTTTATTTATTGTAGATATGAGGTCTCGCCAAATTGCCTGGGCGGGTCTTGAACCCGCAGGTTCCCAAAGTGCTGGGATTACAGGCTGAGCCACCGAGTCCGGCCCAGGCTAATTTTTTGATATATTGGAGAGAGGAGGTCTCACCATGCTGCTCAGGCTGGTCGCAAACCCCTGGGCTCAGGCAGTCCTCTCGTCTCCACCTCCCAGAGTGCTGGGATTATAGGCTTGAGCCACCATGGCCAGCCTAAACACTTCTTTACTAGTCTCACATTATTCCTTTTTTTCCTTGAAACTGAATTTCCACTCCAGTTTCCCTATGTGGTTTTATCTTAATATAATGCTGTTTTCAAACTTCAAGTCTTTTATTGATCACCTAATTATATTTCTCTGCTACAAAATTATATATAAATTGAAATTTTAAGAAAATGTTCTGAGACCATAAGAAATTAACCACTAAAAAATTTCTTCTGGACTCATCATTATAATTATCCTAGAAAATTAACCGACTAAAATAATGTAAGTACATTATAATTTTTGACAGTTATCAGTTATACCTTTTTTTTGGAAGGTAGGGAGTTGTTTATGATACTTTGCTTAAAAATGGCTTCACAGACAACAGTATTTTGAAATATTCCTTTGTTTTGAGATTTCTGTACTTTCTGGTAATTCACCCTAATATGTTTTGGGATGAGTGAATATTATATATACATTTGTGTGTGTGTGTGAAGAGGGAGAAGGATGATTATGAAAGAGGTGGTTAGCTGATTGAGAAAAGTTGTTGCTTTTATGGAGACAGACTGTGGGGTGTATGCTTTATAAGGGCACAGGTTTCATTTTTCATTTATTTTTTTGGCCTTTCACCTGTTTATGACTATATGCCTAAGCCCAGAACAATGACTGGCATATAATAGGGAATCAGTAGGTATTTGAGGAATGAATAAATTAACTTATGAAATAAAAAACTATTTTGTTGAATGAACCTGGAAATCACACGTTAAATACTGTATTTTCCTAGGGTTTGTGTTAGTGGGTTTCCACGGCAACATGAAAAACACTGGAAAGAACTCTGTGGTCGAATAGTATTGGATCCAGAATTTATGGTGCAACTTCTCACAGGTGTTTATTATGCCATGTAAGTGGGTAGAATATGAAATTGTGTGAATTTACCCTAATATTTGGAAACTTTTACTATGTCTCTTTCTTCCTTACCAGATGCAACACTGAATCTTTCTTCCACACTGTTATCTTGTTTTTCTAATATAGTTTCCTTTCAGTACTTTTTAAATTGCCAAAATGTAATATAACTACTCATTAAAATTAAAGTCAAGAAATTGTCAGGTTTTCTGTATGGAAAACTATCTCTACATAGTTCATAACCCAGATTTTCATGAATGCATTAAATAGATTAGTCTGAATTTCAACATATAATAAAAATCAATTTATGTGAGGAACATGTAACCTATTTTAAATATAGTATTTGAAATCTTCATTTTGTTTTTATAACTAAAAGCAGAGTAATTTAGAAATAAAATGATAACAATTAGTATGAAAATTTTGCGTAACAATCAAAATAGTAGGACTTGGAATAATACAAAAAGTTGTGTTGAAGATTAGAGATATTTGCTAAAGATAGTAATTGATCTGCTTCTTCATAGGTATAACGGACAGTGGGATCTTGGCCAGGAAGTTCTTGATGACATCATTTATAGAGCTCAACTAGAACTTTTTTCTCAACCACTATTGGTATGTTACTATATTTATTCTTTATTAAACATACTTGTACCTAAAAAGGTACTGAGTTAAAAAATTTAATATGTAATATGTGAGGCAGTCCAAATTATTAGAGGAAAAAAACAATGGGTTAACTGTCAGAGAAAAAAAGATTGGTTTAGGTCCTTTCCATCTACCAGTGCTGAAATAAAGATTAGATAAAGAATTAAATGTTTAGAAATCCTTCAAGAAAAGAGAAAAGGTTCTAAATATTTTTTCAGATTTCTAGAGAAGGGGACACTTTCTAAGCTTAAGTGATAGGACAAGTCCCTAAGAAAAAATTCATTTTTTTCCCCCACATAAACATCTAAATTCTTAGCCATCAGTTTTTTAAAAGCAAAATTAATATATATAGTATACAGACTGAGAAAAATAGTTTCAGCAGACATGACAAGAATAAGTAAAATTAATTTATTTTATGTAGAAAGATTTCTTGCTTCCTCACAAAATAAATCTCCAAATGGTAAGTGATCAATTAAATATCAAATGTAAGCACTCAATAGTGGAGTGAGGAAAGCATTCTTTGTGTTACAGTGGTAGCATGACACAACTCTGAACATCCTTCTACAGAAGAAATTTGGTAATATGTGTTAGTTTTCTTTGATCTCCTATCCCATGACTGGCAGCATATTCCAAAAAATTAAAATTAATACCAAAATTACAAATACCAAAACATTTATTATAAACATGACATTACAGTGGGTTTTTGTTTTTGTTTTTTGAGTCAAGGTCTCACTCGCAAGCAGACTGAAGTGCGGCAGCATGATCATGGATCACCACAGCCTTAAACTTCAGGGCTCAAGTGATCCTTCTGTACAGTGTTGCTTTTAATTGCAAAGGAATAGAAACAATCTAAATATTCCACAGCACAGAATGAATTAAGTTATATCATATTTACTAGATTAAATTATATATTTGAGATTTTATATGAAAGAAAATGCTGGCTGAGTGCGGTGGCCCAAGCCTGTAATCCCAGCACTTGGGGGGCCGAGGTGAGAGGACTGCCTGAGCCTGTGGGTTCAGGACCAGCCCAGGCAATATGGTGAGACCTCATAACTACAATAAAGAAAAATTAGCTGGACATGGTAGCATGTGCCTGTAGTTCCAGCTGCTTGGAAGGCTGAGGCAAAAGGATCGCAGGAGCCCAGCAGGTTGACGCTGGGGAGGCCATGAGGGTGCCACTGTAACCTCGACCTCCTGGGCTCAGGTAATCCTTCCACCTCAGCCTTCCAAGTAGCTGGACCTGCCACCACACCTGGCTAATTTTTTGATTTATTGTAGAGGCGAGGTCTCAACCAAGTTGCCTAGACTGGTCTCGAACCCCTGGACTCAGGCAATCCTCTTGCCTCCGCCTCCCAAATTGCTGGGATTACAGGCATGAGCCACTGTGCCTAGCTAAAATTTTTTAAAAATCTAGACAGGACAGAGGAAACATGCAAAATACTAGTAGTTGTCTAGATGATTTGACTGTGGATGCTTTTATTTCCAGCTTTCTAAATTTATTGTAGTTTTTAAATGATAATCTTAAAATATTATTTTCGAGGCCGGGTGCTGTGTCTCATGCCTATAATCCCAGTACTTTGGGAGGCTGAGGTGAGAGGATTGCCTG
Organism: Tarsius wallacei; assembly: GCA_963574415.1. NCBI lineage: Eukaryota > Metazoa > Chordata > Mammalia > Primates > Tarsiidae > Tarsius > Tarsius wallacei. The sequence goes on from CAUYQG010016331.1 coordinate 77,388, forward strand.
AGCCTGCAGATTTGAGACCAGCCTGGGCAACTTGACGAGACCTCATCTCTACAGTAAATCAAAAAATTAGCCAGCATGGTGGCGCATGCCTGTAGTTCTAGCTACTTGGAAGGCTGAGGTGGAAGGATCGCCTGCGCCCAGCAGGTCAAGGCTGTGGTGGCCAGGAGCATGCCACTGCCCTCCAGCCTGGGTGACAGAGTGAGACTCAAACTCTAAATAAATAAATAAATAAATAAAATATTATTTTCTATTTGCAGCAGCTGCAGTACAGTTTTGTTTTTTTGGTTTTTTTTGAGATGGAGTCTTACTCTGTCACCCAGACTGGAGTGCAGTGGCCACTCCCAGCCACTGCAGCCTTGACCTACTGTGCTTCGGCAATCCTTCCTCCTCAGCCTTCCAAGTAGCTGGAACTACAGGTACGCGCTACCACGCCTGGCTAATTTTTTTTTTTTTGACTTATTGTAGAGATGAGGTCTCGCCAAGTTGCCCAGGCAGGTCTCGAACCCATGGGCTCAGGCAATTCACTCACCTCGGCCTCCCAAAGCGCGGGATTACAGGCTGAGCCACCAAGCCCGGCCTGCAGTACAGCTTTTTAAAATGTCATTTTGTTTATATCTTTTAAAATATTTTTAAGTCAAATATAAACTTATTGAGTTAGTATTTGCAGTAGTTCTCTGTTATTTGAATTCTCTTTTTTTTTCAGATTCCCTAATCCTACCCTAAGGGTTACATTAAAACAAATGGATAAAGAGATTTAAAAGTATATTATCATAATCATACCCTCCATTTATGAGACTCTTAATAGTTTATTTTTGCAACAATCTTGTACATTAAGCAGAGGTGACATTTCCAAGGCAATACAGGGTAAAGAGATTAGTCATGTATAGTCCTAGAATGTTCTTTTATTGTCAGCAATCTCTGAGACCCTGTAATAATACTTTTTTCCTACTCATATCTAGAGCCATGTTATAAACAAAAAAATAGTTGGCAGATGGAAAATCAAATACTTTTATTACTGATAAAGCCTAAAGTGAAAGATTTAACTCTTTCACATATAGATCTTGGAAAAACCCATTGGAAAGAAGGTTTGAGTGGGTAGATCAGGCACCCCCACCCACCCTGCTCCATTCCTCTTGTGCTTGTCCAAGTGGAAAGGGAGAGAAAAGGAGGATCCTTTAGCTCACGACCTTTCTTTATAGATTAGTATAACTCAATTAAGAAGCATGGACCAGTCGAATGGCAATCACTTACCAACCAGGTATCTCACTCTCCTCTTTAGGGAGCAGAAAGTGGTGGGGCAAAAGGCCAGAAGAATGTAAGAAACTTTCTCCTCATGTAAACAGAGGAATGGAGAACATCCTACTGTTTATAAGAGATTACATTTTGCATGATATTTGTCATCGGAAGAATCAGAAAATTATTCTAAATTGTCTTATATAGGATTCAAATGTTAATTCTTTCTTTGGACTGCTTTTTCTCTTTGAAAGTCAGCAACTTCAAGGAATCAGTGGGATATGTGACTCATATTTTCTAAAATAAATTCTCGTTTGAAAAGCCTGATGAAAAGAACACAGAACAACAGAGTTATACTTCTCATTTGTACTTTTATGTGTTATAATACAAGTTTTAAGCACATGTGCAAAAAATTATGGAAACATGAAGTATGAGCAAAAGCTGTGTATTGATTGTAAATTTGTATAGACTTACATTATCATTTTAGGTTGCCAATGCCATGAAAAACTCATTACCATTTGATGCTCCTGATTCTTCACAAGAAGGCCAGAAAGTACTTAAAGTGGAAGTCACTCCCACAGTGCCGAGGATTTCTCGGACTGCAATCACAACAGCTTCAATCCGTCGTCATAGATGGAGGAGAGAAGGTGAGTACAAAATTCCCATAGTCCACTCATGGATTCAAGAACATTTATTATGGTTTTTATGGACTATATTAGCATATGATATTATAGGACTCTGCATCATCAAAGTAAAATTTTTTAGTTTTTAAAAATAGCACTAGAATATGTGACTAAATGCCTAAAGTGATTTTAAATACATATATTTATGAAATAGAAAGATGTTATTTAGACTGTTCTATAAATGTTAAAACTGAAAATGAGATCAGATTAACTGTTGTCTTGTTTTGAATTACATAATAATAATAGAAAAGAAGTTGCTTTAACTCTGTTACCATACTAGGAGGGAAGAAGGTGCATGTATGAGCATTGTGGGAAAAAAAAACTATATAAGTGACCAATGTAACAGTGTAAACCAAGCTATTCATAAAATGATTGATTCTTGTTTTTGGATTTTTATCTTTGCTTTTCTTTTTTTAAGTGCTGAATCCAGCAGTTTTTCATAGACATATGGTACTTGAATAGTCAAGCTTTCTTGCCTAAGAGATATTAATTGCCATTTTAATGATCCCAATTTTTCTGTCCTATTCATTTGCAAACCTCACATTGTTCATCTGCTGCCTTATGTGTGTGCATGCTGTGCACACACATGTAACTATATAAATAGTGTTTGTGTTTATATCATATCCATATATGCATTCTCTTATCTGCCTGGGTCAAAATGCTCAGAAAAGAATAGAGCAGCACAAAAGCACTAAAATGTTATATGTTGAATCCCAGATGGCTTTGACTTCTCAAACGAGGCTGACTCGAGTATTCCTGGCTCCCCGATCCAACACGGCTCCACTGACCTAGGGACCAAACGTGTGCAAGAGGGGGAGGTGCTGATGCGCAGGACCCCTGAGCACGGCTCGCCGGAGCCCAACTCAGCAGCAGCCACAACAGAGGGTAGGACAGAGATGAGGAGGCAGAAATCAGTGAGGCAGTTGCTGGAGAAGGATCCTAGCTCCCTGTCCCCAAGCAGAACATCTTTCCATCCTAGCGTGTGTTTTACTACCCCAGGGTGTGTTAGCTCCTCCTTGCAAAGCACCCTCCTTCCCCTTTATGCCTAGCCCCAGGTTAGGTACAATCTTTAGTTACTATTTGTGCTGGCCTGGAGTCTGCATCCCTGTGTAATCAGAGAACAGCTTTGGCATGGCTACTAACAAGGCCGGGTCCTGTCTCCAAAAAGTCTGCAAATGCTTGGAATTTTTTCATTACTGAGCATGTTTATTCTAACACTAGGAAAGAAAAATGCACCCAATGGACATGAGCCTTATTAGTCAATATGAATGATTCATTTATAGAGTAATTTATTCCTTAAAAATCTGTAAAGAGAGTTTTCAAACATTAGTATATCATCTTTGAGAAACTTAAGTGGAGCCAACTAATTTTTCTATAGCCCTAGGGTGTTCAGTTAACAATAATTTCTTTTTGACAGAGTATGCTGGTATTGATCGGCTTTTTATAATCTGCAGATTAAGTTGCTTAGGTCTAACTAGCGAACTACTGACATCTTTCCTCTGTAAATGTGCTGTCCTGGTGCACACTATATTTTGTAATTTATTGTAAATAATGGCTGTATTATAGAGCTCCCAAATGGAATTGAAATATATTATTTAGAAGCCAGATGCCCTAATAGATCCTTGTTTCTACAATGTAGGTGTCTCAGAATGAGAGTATTTTTTTACACCCCCCCCCCCCAATTATCTGTAAAAGAACACTTCTCTCTGATAGGAAAGTATTTACTTGCCTTTTTGCATGTAATTCCATAGGAGTTAGCTTTGTGAAAGAGGGAATTGTAGTCAAATTGTGTTTTAAAGATTATCTAATGTATTGCTGCTGCGAAACCTTTACACTAATTTATGAAATCAACCAAGTAACTTTAAAAGAGGTTATACATTTTTACTCATTTTAAAGACCAAACATATATAAAGCAGTTAACGTCCACTTTAGGGAAGTCTCTTGCTCTTTGGTGCATTGGAAATTTGAGCATGCTCAGTAAGAATCTAAATCTACCCTTTGTTCCCTTGCCAACTTGCCCAGACTGACCTACTTCATGTAACAGTGTTGCATGTGCATGACCTAAGGACCCAAAAAAGTTGGTGCTGTTTTAGAGATCCTTTAAAAATGGCTGTGAAAAATGCAGCCTTCCCTTTTTTCTTCTGTATCTCTTTATGTTATCCCTAGCATTGAGTTTTATCTTATATAAACAAATACATGTGGAACCCAGAGTTGGCCTATTTGTCAACATTCTTGATGACTAAATGAGCCACTTGATGTGTATCTACTATTGTTAGAACATTGGGAGTAATTGTACTAAATGTAGTACTGTGTTACTTAACAGTTAATAAAATTCTAGAAAGTGTGGGATTAGGTTGAAGCATTTCTTCCAATTCATCAAAAATCAAACACTTTTAAACAAATAGACCAAAATGAAAGTTACTTTTAATATCCTCTTAAATCCTATTAAATTATCCTATTTTAATATCTCCTATCACTGGTAAAATTTCAGTTGGGGAAGGGAGTGAGAGGGTGTAGATACAAGGATGAAGAAATAAGTTTCTTGAGTGTGTTTGAAGTATCTAAAAAATTAATCTAGACTCATTATAGTATTAAATCAATATTTAAATTAGGAAGCTAAAATTTATAAGAAAAGCCAGCCATAAATTTTAAAATGTATTAAAGATCCTTTTCAGACCAAGTGCTCACAGACACCTGTAATCCCAGCACTTTGGGAAGCCAAGGAGGGAGGATCGCTTGAGTCTAAGAGTTCAAGACCAGCCTGGGCAACATAGCAAGACCTCGTCTCCACAAAAAAAATTTAAAAATTAGCCAGGCGTGATGGCACATGCCTGTAGTCCTAGCTACTCGGAAGGCTAAGGTGAGGATCGCTTGAGCCCAAGAGTTTGAGGCTGTGGTAAGCTGTGAGTGTACCGCTGCACTCTAGCCTGGGCAACAGTGAGACCCAACTCCAAAAAAAAAAAAGCCTTTTTAGATGTCTTCTCTTTGGATTAGGAATGATATTGTTATTAGTTAGGAAGAAAATAACAAAGAAAAAATGTTTTGAGACACAATTGCCTTTTCATACCTTGAGGTTTTTTAAACAGAAGGAAGGAAATTACTAAAATTTATGAAAAGTTTTGGCAATCCTGAAATCTGCAGGAGCTTTTGGATTAACATAGATTATTGATTTAAAAAAAAAAAAAAAATGAGGCCAGGAGCTGTGGCTCATGCCTATAATCCCAGCATTTTGGGAGACTGAGGTGAGAGGATTGCCTGAACCCAGGGGCTCGAGACCAGCCTGGGCAACTTGGTGAGACCTCATCTCTACAATAAAACAAAAAATTAGCTGGGCATGCTGGTGGGTGCCTGTAGTTTCAGCTGCTTGGAAGACTGAGACGGAAGGATCGCCTGAGCCCAGCAGGTCGAGGCTGCGGTAGCCATTAGTGTGCCACTGCACTCCAGCCTGGGAGACAGAGTGAGACTACAATAAAAAAAAAAAATGAAAACATGTTAGCCAGGTGTGGTGGCTCATGCTTGTGATCATAGCTGTGATCATGCCACTGCACTCCAGCTTGGGTGACAAAGTGAGACCCTCCCCAACTCAAAACAAAAATGGGGGGCACACTTCATCAATAAGGGTACCTGATCTCAAACCAGGTGAAGTGGGGCCCAAACTTTACCTGTATAATGACCACTTGTTACCTAATCCTGAATTGTACCTCGCATCTTTAAAATAAAAAAAGAGATAAATAAAAACAAAACATGTTTTCTACTATGAAGGCTTTAAATAGTTTTACAATAAAAATTGAGCTTATTATATGTTGAAATTGAAGGGAGAATATAAGCCCATCACCAACCTTCCTCCTGATTGTCAATTAACATTCTGTTTGTGACTTTTAAAGCTGTCAGTTTCATTATATTGAAACAGCATTTCTTAATATATAAAATATCAATAGATTCTGTTGCATGGTAGCTTTTATGTTATCATCATCTTTATTATGGCCATATTGCTTGGGCATCAGATCTGCATGTAGCAAGAATCAGAAGCTAGCACAAAGTCTCTCAGTCTCCATTCCTATTTAAATAGACATATCCAATGATACATTTCTGCTCACACCAGTTTTACATTACTAATATCAATTCTGAGCCAATAACTCTTTTTTTGAGGTATTTTGGAATTCTTTATACTAATTGTAAGTAAATTACTAAAATGATATATTAATATAAAGTTTCTATTTTGAGGTACATTATATCCAGTTCTTTTGAAGAGGTTGAGAGAAATGGTGTTAGCTGCTATTCTTAGTAAATGCATTTTCATATGGCTTTGCATGTTGATTAAAGATTATTAAACTGCTGGAGATAACAAGGTGCCTTTTACTTTAGGAATAGCCTATTTCATTCTTTAGAAGGAAGAAAATAATACATATGAGAAAATATAGCTAAGAAAATATTTTCATTTTTCCAGGTACTATGTGAAATAAAAGATTGTGATTAAATATTTCATATATACTTTCTTTAGTTAACCTATATCTCTAATGTTTGTTTAGATTCTTTCCTAACGTTTTACTTTAACTATAATGTTGATATTTGTTTTGTAGATTCAGGTTAAACTTATTAGCAAACTGATACCAGTTTTGGAAAGAAGCAAATGCATTATTTTCTAAAAGAATGTTGATTGTACTTTCAAGAAGAGAATTGGGCTTTTTGTAAACACAAGCTCAATATATATTCTTCTCTTCGTCTCACAAACACCCAAGACAAGAATTCTGTTGTTAACTGCAGTGTCTGCATGAAATGTGATGCGACAATATTACATGTAATTATGACAATAATACAGCTCAATGCTAAGAATCTAAAATATTATAGAAATACTTACATAACAATATAGAAACGTACAATGTAGAAAATAAAAATTCTTCTTAACTATCCCTGCTGGTTCTGTACTCCTGCTCTCTGATAGTCAATATTTTCTTCACATTAATTGACCAAGAAAATCTGGAAACTAGTGAGTAAATATGTCCATAAGACAAAACAGATTGTGAAGTTACAGAAAGCAATGTAGTTTTCCAGAAAGCTTTGAGCTGGAAAATGTACTAGTTCCGTGTTAAAGGTTTAAGAGCCGTACAGAAGCAGTTAACTATTGAGTAAATATAAAATTATAGTTAAAAAGGGTTTGGCCTGTAGGAACAAATTCGTTTTTGGTATAATTCTGGGTAAATGAAATTAGAAGAAAGTCTCTTTTGCCCAGTCTGTCTTATGGTGGGTTAATGAAGGTATGAGGGGAAAATTTTGTTTTTTTAAATAGGTAGACACAGTCATTTCAAATGAATGACAGAATGTTTTATAAAGATTTATGTTAACAAAATGTTGTATTTGACCTAGTTTTATGTGTGCCTGTGGGTAGTTTTACAAAAGCTGGATTAAAGCTAAATGACCAGAATGAATAGCATATTAGATTTCTGTATAAATTAAAGTTTATTCCCTTAAATTATTTAGGGGAAGTGTTGATAGTAGGGCTATCGCCAACCTATACCAAACATTACTCAGGAGATGAGGTCAGTGTTATACACAGCAGCTGCTGATTTAATTAGCTATTGCTGAGTCTGTCTGATTTGTCCTTTTAGGTGCTGAGGGTGTAAATGGAGGAGAGGAGTCTGTAAACCTGAATGATGCAGATGAAGGATTCTCATCAGGGGCTTCCCTCAGCAGTCAGCCAGTTGGGACCAAACTACCCTCCTCTTCCCAGAGGGGAAGCTTAAGGAAAGTAGCAGCTGGGCGTTCAGCCAAGGATAAAGAAACAGCCTCTGCCATCAAATCCAGTGAGAGCCCTCGAGAGTCAGTGGTTCGCAAGCAGTATGTACAGCAACCAGCTGATCTTAGTGTAGAGTCAGTTGAGCTGACACCCATGAAGAAACACCTGAGCCTGCCTGCTGGCCAGGTGGTGCCAAAAACCAATAGTTTAAGTCTGATCCGGACAGCCAGTGCTTCCTCAAGTAAATCGTTTGACTATGTAAATGGCAGTCAAGCAAGTACCAGCATTGGGGTTGGCACTGAGGGAGTTACTAATTTAGCAGGTAACAATACTAATCGGTATTCAACTATCAGTTTGCAGGAAGACCGGCTAGGTCAAGCTGGCGAAGGTAAAGAGCTCCTCAGCCCAGGAGCCCCCTTAACCAAGCAGTCTCGATCCCCAAGTTTCAATATGCAGCTAATATCCCAGGTGTAGTTTCGACACTCTCTCCTTTCTGCTTACCTTTTAAACTGAACATTTCATTGTGCAAGAAGACACTTCATCCCACATTGTGAAAATATTGGTCATCATAATCTGATTTGATTTAGTTTAGGTATCTTCATACTGTATTTTGTATGGAAACAGCAATAAGGTTTTCTTTTCCCTCCTTCCTCTATCTTCATCCATTCCTTGTAAATGTGTTTGTGAAGCAGTATGAAATGTTCGCCTTTTCCATGCCTTCCTTTCTCCTTGGGGTGATGTGCAATCCATCGTAGGCTGATCGGTCCCATTTCAACACTGTGAGACTGAGGATATGTTAGAGGAAATGGTGTATATGATCCCTATGAAATGATGCTTTGGCTTTTGTTTAAAAACAAAACGGGTTTGTTCTCATAATCCATAGAACTATGAAGATTACTGGATCATATTTTTTCTCTCTTAACCAGGAGTGCCTCAGAGATTCTGCTATGACTTTGGACTTCTCTGAGTCTGTGCAGTCATTTTCTGGAGAAGCATGGGGAAAGGTAGTAGACTGCTGCACTTTTCCATTAAGATGAGGGTAGCTGTTTTTCCCCCGCATCTCCTTTATCCCCAGGACATAAATGTTCAATTACTGAGGCATTTAAATCAAGTTGTGACCACCTCCCTTGGAGGGCAGGGCTCTAAGTTGATTGTGTAATTGATAATGCACTTTCTCAATGGCTCTATAGTCATTATTAACATGTCTTCCCTCTTCCCCACAAGGACATATGATCATTTTTGTCCTTAAAGTTTGAACAACTAGCAAATCAGAAAACCCAAGGGGCATGTTCTGTTTCCCAGGAATGATTGACACTTTGGTGCTGGGGTTTTGTCGGGGGAGGGGTGGTTTTTGTTTAGCTTGTGGGGGATTGTGTGTGTGAGGGGAAGTTTTGATTGTTTTTTTTTTTTTAATTTTCCTTTGTGAACTGATAATGACTGAAGTCAAGTAAGTACATCTTCAGGTAAAGAGAGGGATTTCTCAGTCCACTTTCTGTGATGATAGACTAATAGAGAAACCCTTTCAGCTGCTTTCTAGATGTACCTAAATTCAGTCAGATATTCTGGATTAAGAAACCTGAAGTTCTGATAGATTATATCCTCCAAGGAAATGCATCAGGGACAGAAAATTGGCTGAAAACACTGACGTGTCAATGTGACACATTTTTATAGAACATTTCTACCAGGGGGTACTGACTTGATTTCTCCTACAAGGACCACACTGCCTTTGTGTTTAATGTAATGCAATTTATGTACCTTCTAATCATATATCTGCAAAGTTTTTCATTTTTATAAAACTTTGAAATCATGCCAGTAAGCTAGATGTTGAATGTATGTAAGTAGCATTTGGTAACTGCTAAAAGGCTACAAAAACATTGGTAAACAAAATTTTTGTTCTGATTTGGTTGGATAAGATTTTATTATAACCTCTTCTGGGTCTCAGGCTCTAATGTTTGAAAAAGAAGGGAATAGGTTGGACTTTTAAAAATCAGTGTATTATGACTTGAACTGTTATACATTATCCTTCCACAAAATTCATCAGTGCTATCAGTGCTGTGTACATTTAGACGTTTTTACTTTATTATTGTGAAAGAAAAATATACTGAATTTATAGAAAGCAAGAATTCTTCTAATTAACAAAGTTGAAAGTTTATCTCTATCAACTAAAATTACAATAGATTTTGAGAAATAAAATAACCAGAAAAAATGTCTACGTTTTTTCACACCTGCACCTCTCCCCGCCCCCCCCCCCCCCCCTTTTAATTGTAAGAGTTTAGTTTTGTTTTAAGGGACTTTCTATTAGAACCTTTACAAGAACAATGAGATGCTTGTTTGACTGTGGTAGTCTCTAACATTTTTCAGCTTATGTGAAAATGGACTAGAACTTGAACTAGTATCTACAACATTGCCAAAGTCTGGGGTAAAACTAAAGTTGATAGACAATTTATTGATTTGTGTGTGGTGGTATGTATATGTATGTGTGTATATATGGTATATGTGTATATATATTACAAAGGCATATTTTAGATATCCCTTATTCTTTTAATTTAACTAAGGGATGTCAGATAAGTGAAAATTTGGAAACAGCCAAAACAAATGAGATATGAGGGTCAATAATATACTAAAGAGGGCAAAGCACTGTACTTAACCAGGGAGTGAGATCTTGGCTATGGCTGGAGGTTAGTCACTTTATGGCAGAAATGACTGATTTGTTCAGGAGGCTATCTGACTGTTTTTAATTCAACTAATTGTGCACTTATTGGCATCTGAATCTAGCATGATTTTAGTTAAAGCACAAAAGAAATACCAAACAATACCAAATTACAGCAAAAGCTGTAATAAATAAAATTTTCTTTTGGTTAGAAATGTTATGTCTGAAAACTTGGTTTAAAATTTTCTCATCTGTGTGGGCGCAGTGGCTCATACCTGTAATCCCAGCACTTTAGGAGGCCAAGGCAAGAGGATTGAGACCAGCCTGGGCAATTTGGTGAGACCTCGTCTCTACAATAGATCACGAAAAATTAGCCAGGCATGGTGGTGCACGCCTGTGGGTCCAGCTACTTAGAAGGCTGAGGTGGAAGGATTGCCTGAGCCCAGCAGGTCAAGGCTATGGTGGCCGTGAGCGTGCCACTGCACTCCAGCCTAGGCGATAGAGACTCCAATTCAAAAAAAAAAAAAATTAGACTTTAGGTTAAAAGCAAGATCATGCAAAACTTTGATATAGTATAGTAATTTGAACTTGGGTGTGAATGCTATGTTGAACTTTTAAGAGTGGACCTGGCTTTCTGATGTGGTTGGCAAGACTGGTGGGCTGTTTGTACACAGGGGACTGGCCAGCTGATGCCTGGCTGCTTTTGCTGTCATGCTTACACCCAGTTCGCCGCATATTAAGAGGGTACCTCTGGCCCTCTCTCTATGGCAGCCCCATGTAAAAAGTCACAGCACTGCTTAGGATCAGTACTCTTCTGCCTGTTGATGGAGCCGCTGTCTCTCTGGCTAGACAGGACAGACTGAGCCTTCCTTGGGAATCCATGGGTTCTCAGGATGGACACCCACGTGGGCCAGCCTGTAAGCTCCCCTTCCCCCTCTTCCTCCCACTGATCCTGGGGGAAGACAAGGGGCAAACTGGACTTTTCTGAACCTAAGGCTTACATCTAACTGTCCTCTCATGTCTCCATTGGTCTGGTCTGGCAAATCCCTTCCCACAGTCCTTCCCCAGCTGGGAAACAGAAGCTGTTTCTACTTGCTTAGGCCAAAAGCCTTGGAGTCACCAATGGCTCCTTCCCTTATACCACACATCAATCCGAATCGACTCTACCTTGAAGATGACCACCTTTTCCCACCTCAGTGCTGCCATTCTGGCGGAGCTGCCGCCAATCATCTTCTCACCCTTGGATAATGGCAGTAGACTCCTAAATGACCTCCCTGCCTCTACCCTCAACCCTACAGTCTGTTCAGTAAGAATCTTACAAAACTTAAGTCAAACTATAACACTCCTCTGCTCAAAACCTTCCAACAATGTCCTGTTTCCCCAGAGTCCTTGCAACAGCCTAAAAGACCCAACAGCACGATGCCCATGTTGACTGCTGCACCCCCAGTGCCTAAAGTAGCACCAGACACACAGTGTGGTTAACTAGAGCTTGCTCTTGTGGCTTTCACAACTGACTGATGTGTGTTATCTATGTGAGGACCAAATCAGAGTGGATAAACCAAGTGTGATAGGTTCTATCTACCTTTGGAGCTAAGGTATTTGCTTTTTTTTTTTTTTTGAGTTGGAGTCTCACTCCATCACCCAGGCTGGAGTGCAGCGATCCTTCCGCCTCAGCCTTCCAAGTAGCTGTAACTACAGGTGCACGCTACTATACCTGGCTAATTTTTTGATTTATTGTAGAGACGAGATCTTGCCAAGTTGCCCGGGCTGGTCTCAAATCCGCGGGCTCAGGCAATTCACTTGCCTTGGCCTCCCAAAGCGCTGGGATTACAGGCTGAGCCACTGTGCCCAGCCGGCAATTGCTTTCAACTAAACATTTCTGCCTAGTAGACTACTGGAACTCAAGCTCTAGAATGTATCAGCACCCACTGGGGGCTTGCTGAAGCAGGTTACTGGGTTCTGTCCCTGAGTTTCTGAATCAGTAGGTCTGGAGTGAAGCCTGGGAATCTGCCTTTCTAACATGTGTCCGGTAGTGCTAATTCCCTTGGTATGGCGACCATCCTTTCAGAACCATTGCCCCAACCTTTTTTTTCTTTTTTGAGTTGGAGTCTCACTCTGTCACCCAGACTGGAGTGCAGAGGCTACTCCTGACCACCGCAGCCTCGACCTGCTGGGCTCCGGCGATCCTTCCGCCTCAGCCTTCCAGGTAGCTGGAACTACAGGTGCGCGCTACCACACCTGGCTAGTTTTTTCGATTTATTGTAGAGATGAGGTCTCGTCAAGTTGCCCAGGTGGGTCTCGAACCCGCGGGCTCAGGCAATCCACTCACCTCAGCCTCCCAAAGCATGGGATTACAGGCTGAGTCACTGAGCCCGGCTTGCCCCAACCTCTTAACCATCTCATGGCGGGGCCAAGTCTGTTTGCTTGCTGCTACATCCCCAAAGCATGGCATACCCCAGAAGCTCCAGAAATATCTTCTGACTGAATGACACTCCTAGAATTAAGAGTTTAAGCACTAGATGGGCAATATGGGTGGCCTCTGAGTCCCAGAAGTTAAGGGTAGAATCCAGTTAAATTCCTCATCCTCTGAGAGGAGGACTCCTGGTACTCACGCAGCAGAGCCAGGACAGCCCCCAGGACTGGGAGGATGAAACCTCCCTTCCAGGGGTCAGGGCAGGTTTCCACGTGGCCGTGGCAGTCACACACGGTGGCCCTGATCACCGTCAGCTGCTCCTTGTTGCCATGGTCAGACAGAGAAAGGTATACGTCATATGTGTCTTGTTTCAGGAACTTCTTTAGGGACAAGGCCACTGTGTCACCTGCAATGGACAGATCATCTATTAGCTGAGAGATACCATCTGTGGTGGGAGCTGAGGACACCATGATGAAGGTTTGAGAAAACAGCCTCCACCTCTGGGCAACAGGGAAAAATAGTCTACAAGCACACTTGGGCCATGTATGAGAAACTGATATTTGGCTAAAGCAAAATTTACTGTCATGTTCATGTTCAAATTAATTATTGGTATGTGAAAAAAAAAATTATCATGGAAAGAATTACTAGCATAGAAAAT